>JAJIBD010008619.1:0-69948 GCA_021461705.1 Cryptotis parvus | reverse complement strand
TTTAACTAGCATTGATGAAAGAGCCTGATGGCTTTTCTCAATCTTTTCTTACACTACACAGATGTTAAAGAGATTTCATCCATTTTTCTCTGCTCTTAAAGTCAGACTTTTATAACTCCCTGATTAGTATCAAAATATTTTCCAGATTTCTTTATATTTCTTTACACATAGATAATCCTGCTAATAAAACTTTGTCCCATAAGTACTACCAAAGCCTTTGCTTTTTTAGATACATTGGAATTGAGAAAGCAAAATTACTATAGCAGTTAAAATTATGCTAGTTTTAAAAAGAACTGGCTTATGAGGCTAAGCACATGTGTTGTCTTCCAGCAACTTGGTTTAATTTCAAAGCACCACATTTGCTCCCCAAAGCTGGGAGTGGCCTCAAAGCACATTGTATCATGAGCACCTACCAGTGTGGCTGGATCAGAAAAAACAAAAAGCTTTCTTATTCCTCTGTAGCCCGAGGACTTCTTCTGTATCTTAGTTGCAGTGGAAGAAATAAAGAAAATGTACACCAAAAGGAAAGCAAAGGAAGGAAAATGAAAATAAAAAAATAAAAAAAGCAAAGAAGATGCCCTAAAGCAGTGAAACAGGCTATCAAATAAGGCAAGCAGATAAATTATAAGTTAGGGAAGGGGGTTTTCTATTTTGTTAAAGCTGGGCTGAAAACCTCCTAGTTTATAATCACCTATTTGAGTAATGTGAATATATAAATGCAAATAAAATATAAATCATATATTATATTTTATAATATATGTATATACACATAAACACATGTGTATATACATAATGACAAGTCTATCAAATTTTACTTAGGAAGTTCTTAAAATAGTCTAGCACAAGATAAAAGGTTGGTAATAGTTAAGCAAAGTGTAAGAAATCTAGTGAAAGGTATTAGAAATAAGTTAAGTTTTGAAAGAATTTTTAAGTCACTAAAGAAAGGTAACATGTGACATATTATTTTAAGAAGTCCTTTATTCCACAAACTTCACAATCCTGTCTGAGTAGAAGACAGCTTGTGCAATAGAACAGATGTAGAGAAAGCATTTGGAGGTTGCAATCACAGTGAAGACATAGATGTGTTGTGGACTTACATTTTACCAGTGAAAATTGTGTGAAATGATGAGATTTAGAATATATTTTCAGACTTAATAATAAAATGCATGCTTGATAGTGAGATATGTTGAGATATGAATGTCTGTAAGAATAAATGTATTCAGAGAATGAATGAATATTTAAACTTAATACAGTAAGTTTGAGATTCTTGTTATTAATCCAAGCTGAGTCTTCAGAAAGGTTTTGAGCAAATCTCTTCAGCTTAGGTGAGGGAAATTCTGAGACAGAGCTTTAACTGTGAAACAACTTCAACCTATTTATAGTCAAGTAAGCCTAGAAAAAATCAGAATCGTCTAAAGTTATTTGAAGGAAATGCATATTAATGATTTCTAACTTTAAGTGTTTAGCTCAGCACAAAGGTATTTTATTACTCAGATCATTTGAGAAAAAGATCCAGAGGCAGATCACTTGTCTTCCCATTATTCATTGATTTGCTCAAGCGGGCACCAGTAACATCTCCATATGACCTGTCATATGCTAGTGTAGCCCAAGGGCTTCTGCTCACTCCAGGAATACAAAGAGCCTCAAACCATTCTTTCAGGCCCTGGAAATGAGGTCTATTATTGTTATTGGTTTTTGGCATATCAAATACAACACGGGTAGCTTGCCAGGCTCTGCTGTGCGGGTGGTATACTCTATACTCTAGAGACAGATATTATATAATTATTAAGAACTTGAAATAAAATTGAATAGATATTGCTGAAATTTCTAAAAACAGAAAACATATAATTGAATATAGATTTTATAGTGATAGGGGTAATGTTATATATGTGAGACATATTAGTGGAGAATAACATTATTTCCCTATTTCCCAAAATATAGAAAAAATATTTCTTTTTTTTTTTTGTTTTTTTTGGGTCACACCGGCGCATGCTCAGGGGTTTCTCCTGGCTCTGCACTCAGGAATTACTCCTGGTGGTGCTCGGGGACCATATGGGAAGCCGGGGATCAAACCTGAGCCGGCATGGGCCAGCCGCTTGCAAGTCAAACGCCCTACCCGCTGGGGCTCTCGCTCCGGCCCCTAGAAAAATATTTCTAAAATGACAATATTTACCTTGAGGTTTTATAAATGGTTTTCTTTAGTTTATCACAGTAGTGTCAAATTCAAGAGAATCTACATGGAAATAAGAAATAGCAGCAGAATAAAAATAAGTATGCCTGACTTGGAGAGATAAAACAACAGGTAATGTGCTTGCCTTACATGTAACAGATGTCTACTCAGACCCCTGACACCATATATCATCCCCAAGCATAGATAGGATTGACCCATGAGCACACTGGAGGTATAAACTCTGAACACAAACAACTATAAACCTGAATAATATCACTTGATCACTTGATCATTTAACATCCCGTTATTCGTCGATATGCTCGAGCAGGCGCCAATAACATTTCCATTTGAACCTATCACGTGCCAGTGTAACCCAAATAGCATCTGGTTGCTTCAGGAATATGAAGAGCCTCGAACTTTTGGTTCAGAGTCTTCACGAAGAAGTCTGACCATCTTGTAGGTGGGCGGCCATGTGATCTTTTGACATATCCTGTGCTCCAGTTGGGAACGACTCTAGTCCAGCAGTCATCTCCAACTTGCATTACATGTCCAGCCCATCTGATTTTCGATGCTTTGGCAAATGATACAGCGTCCCTGACTTTGGAACAGCAATGAAGGTTGGAACTCTGGATTCCTTCCCTCACTTGAGTGAGGCAAGATATTCCAAGCATAGCTCTTTCGATTCCTCTCTGGGAGACCTAAATAGCATTCTCGTCCTGCTTTTGTAGGGCCCAGGTCTCTGAGGCGTATGTTAATGCAGGGAGAACAGTGGAGTCTAAGAGATGTGCCCAAAGCCAGAGGTTCTTTGTCTTTTTAGCTATTTCTTCAGTGCTTTTGAAGGCATTCCATGCTGCTCTCTTCCTCCTGTGCAGCTCAGGTTTTAGGTCGTTCAACATGTTGACTTGTCGACCCTAGGTACACATAACTGCTGCATTCAGAGATGTTTGTTCCATTCATTGAGAGTGAATGGGGCCTCTGGAACTAGTTCATTTTTCATGAACATTGTTTTGTTGAGATTCAGCTGTAGACCTATATTCCACATTCTTGGTCAAAGTCAGCCAGCATTTGGCTGCTTGGCCAATGTTTGGTGTGATTAGTACAATGTCATCAGTGAAGTGTAGGTGGTGTAGTTGCTGACCATCTAACTTCACTCCCATTCCTTTCCATTCTAATTGTCTCATGATGTTCTTGAGGGTGGCACTGAAGATTTTTGGTGAAATGGTATCATAATAAATAATAATAGTGTATGCCATGTGTTTAATCCTAATTAGAAACCTTGTTCTCTGGCATGTTTAATTTTTAGAATTTTTCAATGACCTATGCCCACTTAAAAGTTTTAGTTTGTGGAGAGTCAGAAAAGAATGGAAAGAATGAAAGAAAAGAAAGAAGAAAGAAGGAAAGAAAGAAAGAAAGAAAGAAAGAAAGAAAGAAGAAGAAGAAAAAAGAAAAAAGAAAGAAGAGAAAGAAAAAGAAAAAAGAAAGAAAGAAAGGAAGGAAGGAAGGAAGGAGGAGGGGGGAAGGAAGAAGAAGAAAGGAAAGAAAGAAGAAAGAAGAAGAAAGAAGAGAAAGAAAGAAAGAAAGAAAGAAGAAGAAAGAAAGAAAGAAGAAGAAAAGAAAGAAAGAAAGAAAGAAAGAAAGAAAGAAAGAAAGAAAGAAAGAAAGAAAGAAAGAAAGAAAGAAAGAAAGAGAGAGAGAGAGAAAGAGAGGGGAGGGAGGGAGGAAGGAGGGAGGAGAAGGAAGGAAGGAAGGAAGGAAGGAAGGAAGGAGAGAAAGAGAGGGAGGGAAAAACCATAAATCACACCTAATTTCTGATTATTTGCTGGGACTTTTTGAGAGCCATTGAGGCTTTGTATTGCTTTTTATTCTGAAGCAGTGCTAGCCATGCCTGACAAATCAGTTTTTCTTACAGGCTGACAGATACTCTTCCTCCATAATTCTGCTTCCCCTAAAGAAGTCAAATGTTCTGGAAACCGATGACCCCACCAGGCAGCTGGGTTTCCTCTTACCTTTGTCCCAGCATGATGCTGCACACAGTTTCTTCATACCTGTCAAGGAAAAACAACCTGCAGAATAAATCTACTCATGTATATTGGCATCAAAGATTACTCAAATAGTTTTAGCTACAAAAAAGGTGTTTAGTACATTTTCATTACATCTACCAAACATTTCTATGAATGAGGTCACTTTATTTGGTGAAGCATGAATACTGAGAATATTTTAAAGCTCTTTTCAGCTTTTATTCCACTTCCTGGAATTAAGCGCTCATCATGCAGAAAACAATGAAGTGACTTAAAAGAAATTTTGATGTGAAAAAGACATAGTTTCTAGTTTACTCTGTTTAGTGGCCATTGTTCTTATAAATGATACTCTTGATTTTACTTTAAAATGAATATATGAGGGTTACAACACACAGGGAACTTTGAGGCCAGGAGGAGCTTTCAAGTTGAAAAATTGTCAAATTTCAGTTGCTTTCTATTTTTTTAGCCTTGCAATGAACTGTTTGGGATCAGATAAGGAGATTAAGCCTTAAAGAATATGTAACACATTTTTGCTACCATAAATCATATTGTCTAATAGGGAAGGCAATCAGATATTATGCAAATATACTAAACTGATAATTTCAGAATAAAATCAAGTAAATAATTCAAATAGAATGTGTAATTCTTTAATGATATTATTCCATACTGGCTATTGAAACTAAGAGTGACTATTCAGTGAGGATATAACTATAAATTTTTGGCCAATTCATAAAACAGACAAAAAGGTCAGATTGTAAGATGTTACTTTGCTGGAAATAAACTTGGCACCTTCAGGAGCACAGAGAAATTAGACCGGCCAAAAGTGGGAAGTGTAGAGGAAAATGGTGTTGGAGAAAACATCCGGATGCTGAGAATTTTAGTTTCATATAGCCTATAAAATAATTAACTTTACCTTACCCAACTCTTAATTCATAACGCAACTCATAATACAAAACTTCCCTAATTGAAGGCTTCTCATTAGAACTAAAAATTGCCACATATTCATTGGTTATCATCACTTGGATAAAACTTAAATGCATAGCACTAAGTGAAAGAATCCAATATTAAAAGATTGGATGCTTTATGGTTTAAGTTACATATCGTTGAAGGAAAGATAATGTAGAAAAAAATAAAAATATCAATGATTGTAAGGAGTCAGAGAGAAGGAAAGGCGGAATACATGGAGCAGAGACATTGTATAGAGAAGTGAAATTCTGGAAAAAGGATGACAGTAAATATGGCGACAACTAAGAGAGGGAAAATACTGCATTAGGAGCATTCTGGAATCATTTTCTCCTCTAGCATAATTAGCATAATATTATAGAAAATATTTTTCCATATAATATCTGACTATAACTCTTCTATTCCTTTATTTCATATTCATTTATTGGCCTCAGGGTTATGATTACTAGTGAAAATTATAGAATTTAAATTCCATGTGTATGATAAGTAGAGCCATGCTAGACCAAGGCCTGTTGCCAGGACATAAGAGCCTAATCTGGAGGTATGTATGTATTGGCATATATAAAACAACGTAGCGCAGGCTTCGAGTAGCTGTAGGCATCCTAAACATCGGCGAGGTTTGGAGGTTGAGGAGAGAATGGAGGCCCTCAGGGTGGGGGGTGTCTGGCTTGTGCAGGCTCTGCTGGGGTGGTGGGCCAGGGCTAGACCCACCATCCCTCCCGGGCGCCCGTGGCGACTGGTCAAGGGAGAGCCAGTAGCAGCTCTGCCCCATGTCTGCAGTCTCTGGACGCACACCTGAGCCAGATTTAAGAAAGACTGCTGCAGGCTCTACTACATGAGACAGGACATATGGAGATGTTACTGGGGCCCGCTCGAGCAATCGATGATACGGAGACAGACAGGATGATAAGAAAGCAGAGTACCCCTGCTGGTAAATCACCAGCAAATAATATTCTAGTACCATTTATTGAAGATTGACATTGAAGTACCAGGAAGCAGAAAATGTGGTACATTTAGAGAAAAAACCAGACCATTTACAGGGATAATATGTGCTAAATTGTTTTTAATGTGTATTTTTCATTGATTACCTTCCACTGAAACTTACTTTCTATGAACAGCTTCTCAGAAATTCATTCTTGAATTGTAAAACAAAACAAAACCTTAAAAATACTTATACTTTTCAGAAATATTTCTAAATTCTTCTCCATTCTATGTATACAACCTCCATATATGCAACCAATTCTCTTAAAAAATAGTACTAATAACTATTTTTATAAACAAGGTCATCTTGTGATTCTTACCAGGAAATTCTGGAAATCAGTTATCTGCTTTAAATAGATTTTCCTACAAAGTCAGAACTTGGTTTCTCATGTAAATAAGCTGAAATAGTAAGCAAAAAGGTAAACAGTTTGAATTTTAATACTTTTCTTTTATCTCAAAATGGCTCTGCTGGGGTGGCAGGGCAGGGCTAGAACCCGCCATGCCTCCCGGGCGCCTCCTAAGAGTCTGGGCATAGAGAGAGCAAGTAGCAGCTCTGCCCCATGTCTGAGAGTCTCTCTCAGCAGAGCCTCACAACAAGCCAGACGACCCCCCCCCACACCCCAACTCCATGGGGGCCACCGTTTTCCACATCTGGACTTCTTTCTCTTCACAACTCCACCCAGCAGACCAGACTATCACAGCCCGGCTCACGCTGCCACTAGAGGCCGTGCGGTTCATCAATATTGCTTTATTTAGAGGTGACTACAAGAGTATGCCACCCACACTGCAAGCCTGGCAAGCTACTTGTGTCATATTTGATATTACAAATACCAATAACATTTATATTAGGTCATTCCCATGACCTAATATAATGGTTTGAGGCTCTTTATGTTCCTGGAGCAAGTGAACCTTTGGGTTCTACTAGCTTGAGACAGGACATATGGAGATATTACTGGTGCCCACTCTAGCAAATAGATGATCAACGGGAAGATAGTGATGGATAGTGATCTCAATATAAGAAAGAACACAGGAAAAAGGGATGCTCACAATTGGAGAGACAAAGGGTGAATAGAGGTAGTTACAGATTTCTTGAGCAGACTCTCATGAAAATAAGACTTCCAGGGAGAGAGAACTGAATAGCTAAGTCTGAACTGTAATCAAATACTCCAGGACTTTTCCTGCAAACTAGTGTGAAAGTGAAAAACTCCTTGTAAACTCAGTTAAAGAAGAACCACTGCAATATTGTTAGAATTACCTTAGGACCTTTTACAGGTTTCCACAGTAAACATCAATGAAAAGATCCTTATTCTTTAAGCTGGGGAGGGAAAATAAATCATTTTAAAATATTCTATGATGCTCCATTCTCCATAACAAGGTAGCACTTAGGAAAAACTAATTTACCAGAGTCAAAGTAGCTGGCATCATATTGGCTTCATATAGATCACAAGGAAGAATAATAATATCAAACTTTAGTCGACACCTGATTTTGACATAAAAAGAAGGCAAATGACTTTTCATTTTTCAATAGCCAATCTTTCTCCTTAAAGGTGATGAGGAAATCTCAGAAACACTACTTTTAAAAGAATGGATCACAATGGTACAATAAATAAATAGGAAAAGAAGATAGGAAAAAATATCAAATATGTGACTGATGTAGGCAGGCAGAAAGGGAGGGTCCTGCATGGCAATGAACTGTCGCCATTAGGCCGTCACCTTTTGGAACCAGGAATGAAGACCTGATAAAACCCATAAACCAACGATAGACCAGGAGGAAGCTGGATCCACCTTCTTCAGCCCAGTCCTTAGTCCCCCCCCATCAACTTTGATGGCTCAACAGAAGATTCCAGAGCATTCCAATGAAAAGGAATAAAAGCTCCCTGTAGAAATCAGTCTGGGCTCGCTCTCCACCTCTGGAGCAGCCTCCCTTAAATGTGTTATTCTCTCTCTTTCCCTCCTCCTTCCCCATCCTATAACCCTCCTTAACAAAATCTGTTTTACTTTACTGCTCGTCGACTAATATAAATTCTTTTTCTGCGAGGAAGACAGGAACCCTGAGACAACCCTGAATAAGGCCTAGGACTGACTTTCCTTTCCTGCAAAGAGCAATTCCCTCACTCAGCCTGACTCTGTGGCTCCCAGAGAAATAGCGGGTGGTGGGGATCGACTCCTTGCCTAGAGATAAAGAAGACATCAAGTGTGTCTTGGCGGCCACCTCGAGGGGCTGGGCGGCCTCAGGCCCACACAGTGCAGGGGCTCATTGAAGACTTTATCAGTCCTTGGCCTGTCCAGCGGGTCCTGGGTGGCAGAGGCGGCTGGGGAAAGGCAAGCATCTCTCCCTTCGGGCCTCAAATAAGCCACCCGTGGGGCCCACTTATAGCATAAAAAGTAAAAAAGTACTTCTGAATAGTTCAAATCAATATAAATTCAAAGGAGAAATTATAAATAAATACCTAAAAAATGAACATAAATGCTATTAGATATTTTGATATGAAGCGAAAGGCAGAATTAAGAATGAAGTTATCATACAGAGCCTCACAAGCGCTGGGGAGGCTGGCACTCGGCTCGCGCGGGCCTAGCTAACCATGGAACCCTGAGGAGGGCAGATGGGTTTGGGGAGGGGCCCGTCGCCTCTGGGGGTCCGAAGTAGCCGGATGAGACTCGCCATCACAGTAGCCACCATTTTCGCTGTTCGGCGCTGGGAAACTGCCTCATGACCAGATCACAAGAGCAAAACCAGTTCGAGGCCCAGGTCGCGCGCCACAAGCGGCAGCGCCGGTGCACTAAAATGAAACAAAGTCTAATATCTTGCATGAAGAGCAGGAAAGTTTGTTGGGAAGGAGATATAAAGGGAAAGAATGACATACAGAACTTGCCAGTGGTTGAGGTGCGGGGGGGGGAGGGGGTGGGGACATTGTGTGGGGAGATGGGTTTGGGTGGAGGGTGCGTGTTGGAACACTGCAGAACCAAAGCCACATAGATCTCAATTAAAAAAAGTGGAATCTACCAAAACATGGGGAATCAGAGGTTAGGTAAGATAGAGAGGAACAGTGTGCTATATTTGTCAAAAGTGATAATACCAGCCTAGAACTTAGCATGAATATAGGAAAAAGATACATGATAATCTCTAAATATGTTTGAATCCGCAATGTGTGAGAAGAGAGAAAGAGAGAGAGAGAAGAGATAAAGAACTTGCCATAGAGGCAGGCTAGGGAGGGGGAGGGAAGAGGGGACATTGGTGGTGGGAAATGGGCACTGGTGGAGGGATGGGTGCTGGAACACTGTATGATGGAAACCCAAACATGAACATCTTTGTAATTGTATATCACATGGTGATGTAATAAAATATTAAAAAAGAATGAAGTTATCATTATAGTTGTTCACGTAAGTAAACAAGATTAGTCTATAATAGATAATCCAATCATACATCTTAAGAGACTATGAGGGCAGAAAACAGCAAAAGGAAACATCAGCAGGCAGAAGAAAATAATAAAAATGCACTGAAAATAATTAAACGAGCATCAAAAAAGTTATTTTCAAAGATCAATTAAATGGGTGAATGGTTATTTGAAAAAATAAATCAATACAATTAACTAGACTTAAAAGAGAACAAAAGATAGATCAGGAAAACTGAGAAAAGTAAGAAAATAAATTAGAACTGATACTGAGCAATTAAAAAGGACCAGGGCCTGAGTGAGAACACAGCAGGTAGGGTAGGGTGTTTTACTTCTATGAGCAGACCAAGAACCCATCCTCGGCATTCCATATGGTCCTGTCTTCAAAGCACTGCCATGAGTAATTCCTGATCAAAGCAAGGAGAAATCCCTGAGTGACGCTGGGTTTGACACAAAGAGGATAAAAAAAGAATTTACGAAGGACCATAAGAATCTGTCAAATCATCTCATGCAATTTATATAAATCTAGAAAAAATGGACATAATTTCAGCATCATGTGATAGCTTAAGACTGAACAAGATTTATAAATTTTAAGACCAATCACAAGTGCAGAAAGCAAAGCACTAAAAAAAAATCTATGTAAGACCAAAGCTCCAAACCACATATGTTTGTAAGTTAATTTTATGAAAATTGAAATAATGAATTAGCACTTATTTGCTTAAACTCTTAAAAAAAGTTAAAGGGAGAGAAATACCAAACTTAAGGCAAATATCTGTTTAATCTCCAAATAATAAAAGGACAATATGGAAAAATAAAGGAAACTAAACAAGTTTATCTCTATATTTGTATCTCTCTATATACATATCTCTATATGTGCTTTGATACTTGTATATATCCTGATATAAACTATACAAGTTTATATTAAGAAATGTATATATAAAACAAAATTTTATCAAATCAAATTCAAGAATATATTGATTGTATAAATCATGAAGAAAAAGTTATATGCATCTAAGGGACTAATATGTAATTTAAGAGATCTTAGAAAATTAATGCATCATACAAACTCAAATAAATATAACAGAAATGTCATACAATCATCTCAAGAAAATAAATGATGGAAAATAATTTTGGCTACATTCACATTTTCTTGTAATTAAAATATTCAATAAAAGAAATGAAAGAATAGATTGCAATATAATAAAGATTATATTTGTCAAACACAACATCTAACATTATTTTCAATCCTTAAAAACAGAAAGCTTTTCTACTAATTACTACAAAAAGAGAATGGTGTATATACTTAGAGAATGGTGTATATCACTGTATCCCTGTCTTCCCGTTCATCATCGATTTGTTCGAGCGGGCCCCAGTAACATCTCCATATGTCCTGTCTCATTCAAGTAGAGCCCAAGGGCATCTGCTTGCTCAAGGAACATAAAGAGCCTCAAACCATTTCATCAGGTCATGGGAATGAGGTATATAATTGTTACTGGTATTTGGCATATAAAATATGACACAGGTAGCTTGCCAGGCTCTGCTGTGCGGGTAGCATATTCTTGTAGTCATCTCTAAATCCAGCATTTATTGATGAACCTCACGGCCGCTTGCCCGGGCTGTGATAGCCTGGTCTGCTGGGTTGAGTTCTGATGAGGGGGAAGTCTGGATGTGGAAAATGGAGGCCCCTCATGGAGTGGGGGGTCGTCTGGCTTGTTGTGAGGCTCTGCTGGGGTGGCGGGCCAGGGCTAGAGCACTCCATCCCTCCTGGGCACCTCGTGAGCAGCTGGGCACAGGGAGAGCCAGTAGCAGCTCTGCCCATGTCTGTGAGTATATACACCATATAATGGTGTATATACTTAAAATTACTTTTTAACAGAATTTTGAAAGTTGTGGAAAGAAAATAATGGAAGAAAGAAACAAGATTATTAAATATATCAGCCACCATTTGTGTCAACATAACAATATTCATAGAAAGTTATGTATATTGTGGCAGAACACAAATTTAATGCATAAATCTGTTAATATCTTTAAAGAAAGTTAAATGAAAAGTAAATTAAATCATTCTCATTTACAATTTTATCTAAAAGGCAAAATAGTAAGAGATTAAACTCTGCCACCTTTTACACTGAGTTGATAAAAATTTAATCTTAGGAAAATAGACCCGAGTGATCATTTTAGAAATTGAATAGTTAAAGGGCCAGGCATGTGTCTCAGAAATGCATGTGCAAGGCCTGGGAATTACCCTGACACCAAAAAAAAAAGGATATTTAGCAATCAAACAGGAGAGGTCTAGAAATGGTGAAATAGAAGTGTGGTGTTCTGTAAAAGGAAAATTTTTGCAGCCATTTCCTTTACCCTCTGGTCTTTCCTGAATCATCCTCCTTTTGTATGCCAAAGACACCCATTTAATTACCTTTTTGTGGCTCCCTTTTCATTCCTGAGGCCAAGAGTAATTGTGCATTCAACATCAGTAGGAAAGTCCATTGTCACGTCAAAGCAATTGTAGCTTTTCATTTCCTGACAAACATTAAGGAAACAAGAAAAGAAATATGTCATCTCAAACAGCTTGTCTGTTCCTTCTTAAAACATTTATCAATGCTTAATTTCTGAAGAGCCACATAGTCATGAAATGTGGTACCATCACAGCAATGGAAAAAACCCAAGGAGAAGCAAAACAAATAAATGTCAAAGAGAATGGCTATAAAACTGACAGTAAATGATCATCTGCAGCCTTGATTATGAGGAAATGCATGGCACTGTTGCTGCTAATAGGAATGGAATCCAACTGGCCTGACATTGCCATAGTTAGGATAAGAAGTAATTATTTGGCCAAACTCCCTTGGTAGTAGACACCAGCTGTCTTTGGCCTATAATATTGGAATGTCTTTTTTGTTTTTTGCTTGTTGAGGCATACCCAGAGATATTCAGGGTTGCTCCTTTGCTCCTGGCTATGCACTAAAGAAATATTCTTGGTGAGGCACAGGGGAGCATATGGGATACCAGGGATTGAGCCCAGGTCAGCCTCATGCAAAACAAATGCCCTATCCACTGTACTGTTGCTCCATCCAAGGAATTAACTTTCTTATGAATACAATTTAACAAAGAGAAAAATTGGAAGGAGTAAAATATCTCCTAAGTAGTCAAGTCAAGCAATTATGTAGGTTTACAATGTGGAAGAGAAGAGGATAGAGAGAGAGAGAGAGAGAGAGAGAGAGAGAGAGAGAGAGAGAGAGAGAGAGAAAGAAGAAAGAGCGCCTGCTATGAGGCAGGGTGGGGAAAGATGTGAGGGAATTTGTGGACATTGGGTGGGACTAATGCACTGATGGACGGATGGGTGCTGGAACACTGTATGACTGAAATTCAATCATGAACATCTTTATAATTGTATATCTCACGGTGGTATAGTAAATTTTTTAAAAAAAAGAAATGATGTAGGCTTGACTAGAAACTGCTTAGTTCTCTAATAGTGTTTTAATGGAAAAATGATACAAAGAAGCAAGAAACAAAATTTTTGTTCTGAAGAAAATGAATATTTTCCTCCTGTATCTATATTTTTTATTTTTTCTTTTATGTTTTACTTTGTGTAACACCTGGCAGTGCTCAAGGGTTACCCCTGGCTGTGCATCCAGAATCTCTCTGAAAGTGCTCAGGAACTGTAGGGGATGGCAGGGATTGAATGCAGGTTGGCTACATGCAGGGCAAGGTCTTCATCATATATTAACCCTCTGGCCCCAGATCCTGTATATTTTTAAAGTACAACCAGTAGATAATAAAGTAACAACTAGTGTGAAAATAATATCAAATAAAAATATATTAATGAAAGAGTTTGAAGTTTTAAATTATTGAATATATCACCGTCATACAAAGTTATGTCTTCTAAAGCAAATATTAAATACAAAGATATCCAATGATAATTCTTTATGATTTAACTTTATTTCCAGACCCATTCATTTATTTTATATGTTTTAAATTACACAAGTTTTAGAAGTTAGTAACAACAGATGTTTATGTGATCTCTATTAGCTGACATTTTGATATGATCTTTGGAAAATATCTGTTTTTTTTTCACAGTTCTTACACTGTTGATGAAGATAATGCTGGAACCATGACTGGTGGTCTCAATTCGCAATTTCCAGATTCAAGATTTTCAAGAATAAAAATATTGATTAATAAAGGTGTTCAGACTCAGAGTTGGAAAGTAGAAAAGCTTATTGGAAAGTGGAAGAGAAAGGAAGAGGAACTCCCCATGTGAGGAGGAGCTTAGAGTAGGACTAAGTTAAAAGTAAGGGGATTTGGTGGTGACCCTTTCAAAGGTCAGTTGAATTTCTGATCAATTGTCAGATGTTGCAGAGGATTCGAAGAAGCTCCAAGTAAATGCTCTTCTGGAAGACACTTTTAAGCAGAAATTGAGATCTTTACATTTCATATCAATTGGCATTTCTCATCAATTACAAGTGTTACAGAGGATGTAAGGAAGTTAGAGTGGACTAACAGGTCTAACTGATTTGCCTTTCTAGTCATTTTCTTTAGGCATTGTGGATTTATTATGAGTCTATTTTATGGTTCTGGGGAGTTGGAAACTGGCTTTCTTTCTCACTGACAAGGTGAAACTGAGTCTTCCTCTTTCAGTGTCATCAACACAAGGAGAGGAAAACCTCAATAATTTTATAACCTCCTGTGGGACTCTACACTTTTATCAGTGTAGTAAGTGACTTATTGACTTTGAAACCATTTTTTACCTTAAGATCAATAAATCAGGATTATTCTCTGTACCTTAGATTAAAGCATCCTTTTTACCTTAGAATCTCACATCCATGCTTCTTAATACTCCCATATGGTTTAATGCTCCTATATGACTTAAATTGACATTTCATCAACACAGTGCTAACTTTCCTTTTAAGCTTGAGAACTGTCATCAGAAAATTTTCTTCAATCCTCAACCTTATTTCAAGCATTTTGCTATTTTTTCTTTCTTTTTTATTTTTTTTGCCTTATTGGGAGGGGTGTCACACCCAGCAATATTCAAGGGTTGCTACTGGTTCTGCACTCTGGAATTACTCCTGGTGGTGCTTGAGGAGCAATGAGATGCTGGGGATCGAACCTGGGTTGGCTGCAGGTGGGCCGTGTGCCAGGCAGACACCTACCCATTGTTGCTATTGCTCCAGCCCCCATTTTTGCTATTCTTATTTTAAATGTATCATGGTTCTCCACAGAGAATTCTTGGAAGATCTCAAATATGTGCTTTACATGAATCAAATATGGTTCCCTTATTAAAAATATTTATAACTTTTATGTAATCCCATACTCTCATTTAATCACCTTCCTAAAAGTTCTCATATTTTGACACTCATGGAATCAGATACTTCTCTAACACTTGTGACTTGAGTCTTTAAAGATCTTAATATATGATATACTTTTGTTATAAAATTATACATATTTTAATACTTAGTATAATATTCACATAGACTGAGGATATGATATGTTATAGTTATTAATATATAATTTATTTAAGTTACATGTGAAACTATAAAATTTTGGCAAAAACAATGAATAAATAATTATCACTGCAGTCAATACAAAGGATATTTCCATTAGCCTAAACTATTATATTTATTCTGTATGTAGTAAATTCTTCTGACCACCATTAAGCCATGACAGTTAATAGTCTCATTTTTAGCCCAGTGTTATTCCCTTTCAATACTGTCATATAAAAAGAATACAGAGAGAGAAAGAAAGAGAGAGAAGGAAAGTGCCTACCATACAGAGAGGTGTGGTAAAGGGGATGGCAGAAGGAAAATTGGGGACATTCTTGGTAGGAAATGCACAATGGTGAAGGGATGACTGTTGGAACACTGTATGCCTGAAACATGTCATGCACAACTCAATAACTGTGTTTCTGAAGGTGATTCAAATTAAAAAACCCAATCAAGTGAATATTGGCTTATTTATTACATTTGCTATTATAAGTAGAATAATTTTACTATTTATTGATTAATTAAAAACTTTAATTTGTTACTGTATTTATGTATTGATATAATATTTGACCATCTTCAGTTTTTGTGACAGATGTTAATATTTATGCACTTTTTTATTTCTTTCTATTTCTTTAAGTTAAATAATTATAAACAAACTAAAATCAAGGTGGTCTGTAGATCATCTGTTTATTTCTTTTTTTCCCCAAATTTTATTACACCATTTTAGACATACAAGTGAAAGATGTTCATGTAGAGTTTTGGTTCTACAGTGTTCCAATACCCATCCCTCCACCCAAACCCATCTCCCATCACCAATGTCCCCACCTCCTTCCCCCTCCCACACCTCAACTACTTGGCGTGTTCTGTATGTCATTTCTCTCCTCTCTATCTCTCCCTCCCGCCAAACTTTCCTGCACATCGTGGAATGCAGTGTATTAAAGGACATAACTGTTTCCACTACTTTGATGGACCGCGCGGCCACTGGCGGCCTGCGCGACCTGGGCTCGAACTGGTTTTGCTCTGTTAATCTGGTCATGAGGTAGTATCCCAGCATCTGGACAGTGAAGGTGGTGGCTAGTGTGGTGGGCGAGTCTTATCCGGCTGCTTCTGGGACCCCCAGAGGTGATGGGCCCACTCCCAAAAACCCATCAGTCCTCCCGGGAGCCCCATGGTCAGCTGGGCCTGGGGTGAGCCAAGTTCCAGCTTCCCCAGCCGCTTGTGAGGCTCTTCATGCTATGGCTGGTGGCCCCAGGGCAGGTCCTGGGCAGGGCCACCAGGCTCGACAAAAATGGAGGGGGAAGGGCTGACCCCTGACTCCATCTGACGAATTCCCAGTGACTCCCGCTTCTGGGAGCTGCCTACCTGGGCTCAAACTGGTTTTGCTCTCTTAATCTGGTCTTGAGGTAGTATCCCAGCATCCAGACAGCAGAGGTGGTGGCTAGTGTGGTGGGCGAGTCTCATCCGGCTGCTTCTGGGACCCCCCAGAGGTGATGAGCCCACTCCCAAAACCCATCTGTCCTCCCGGGAGCCCCATGGTCAGCTGGGCCCAGGGCGAGCCGAGTTCCAGCTTCCCTAGCTGCTTGTGAGGCTCTTCATGCTATGGCTGGTGGCCCCAGGGCAGCTCCTGGGCGGGGCCACCAGGCTGGAACTCTTCTATTTATTTCTGTAAACAAAGAGCTATGTTATTCTGGATTTCTACCCACAAGGCATGTGAATTTCAGTCTCTAGCTTCATCAATAATGAATATATTCAGTTTTGCAAGTCCTTTAATACATACTCTGTTGTAGCTTATTGAAATTTTACTCTTAATTAATTGCCTAAACATGATGTGTTTATCTCATAGCCTTTTAGAACATTCATAATTTCCCTTATTTTAAAATTTAGTTTTTCATTTTTTATGTTTTAAGATTTCTTTATATATTCAAGATAAAAGATAACTGTTTTCTAAATGTTCTGTGTCACTCTTCAGCTTGTAATGTTCTGTGATCAGCAATTAATTTTGAGGAACAAATTATCTCTCAAAATTGAGCCTGTTAGCTGGAGTACAACAGTAGGGCTTTTGCTTAGCATGCCACCAATCCGGGTTCAATACCTGGCATCCCATATGGTCCCCTGATCACTACAAGAAGTAATTCCTGAATGCAGAGCCAGGAGTAACCCCACAATATTGATGGGTGTGACCCCCACAAAAAGGAGGGAAAAATAAACTGTACATAATGCAAATATACTATTAAGTCCTTATAATAATTCCTTTCAAAACTATTCTTGCACTGTTCCTATTTCTAATAAGCCTTGCTTAACCAGAAATCACATTTTTTATCATTTATTATTATTATTTGACTATTGATTATCTTTAATTTTCCATGCATGATATGAATTTGGGATCTTTTATATTTGTTACACATGAGTGGTCAATTGTTTTAGCATGATTTGTTTAAAAGACTTATTTATTTACTTCCCTAAGTAATGTTTTTAAAAATGTTTTTATTACCTTCCTATAACACCTATGATCCTTCAACTTTTCCTTGAAATGTTTTCAAGCCCCGTCAAATGTCAGTGTTACATATTGTCTTATATCTGAGTATTTATCGGTTTATGACTGACTAGGTCCTAGAATGAAGGAGAACAAAATGAGACTTCATACAAATGTCATTGCTGATAATTGATCCAACCAACAGTATCACTGTATCACTGTCTTCCGTTGTTCATCAATTTGCTCAAGCAGGCCCCAGTAACATCTACATATGTCCTGTCTCATGCTAGTAGAGCCCAAGGGCATCTGCTTGCTCCAGGAACATAAAGAGCCACAATCCATTCGGAATGAGGTCTATAATTGTTACTGGTATTTGGCATATCAATTACAACACGGGTAGCTTGCCAGGCTCTGCCGTGCAGGTAGCTTGCAGTCATCTCTAAGTCCAGCATTTAATGATGAACCGCGCGGCTGCAAGCGGCCGCGCGAGTCGGACTGTGATAGGCTGGTCTGCTGGGTGGAGTTCTGACGAGAGAGAAGTCCGGATGTGGAAAATGGAGGCCTTCCATTTTTCCACTAGTATAAGGTGAAGTACTAGTGGAAATGCATCAAGATGGTAATTTTGAGCTGGTAACTGATTACTCAAAAAGGAATCACCATCCAATTTTTTGAAGGAAAGAAACATACAGCTTAAGAACAGATAAGCTTAGGCTGAAAAAGATAGTACAGCTGGTAGGGAGTTGCCCTACACACACCTGGCCCAGTCCAGTCCTCGACATCCCACATGAGTACCTGGAGCACTGACAAGAGAGCAAGGTCAGGAGTAACCCCTGAGCACCTCCAGGTGTGATCCAAAAAGACAAAACAAAACAAAAGGTACAGAGAAGCTCTCAGGGTCCAGATGCAGAACCTAAGAGGGTTTAGTGTACTGGCTAAATTAAAGGCCAGTTGGACTAGATTAAATTGAGTAGGAGACCCCATAGAAGACAAAGTCAAAGAGGTGGATTTAGAGGGTCTGCAGTTGTGGATTGAAGCTAGTGATACTTTTCTGGAATCCAGTGCCTGTGGTTAAACTTTCTCTGTAAGCACTAACGCAGAATGAAACAAAGTAAAAATAAATAAAACTACAGAACATGCTGGGGAAGGGGAGGGAACCAGGGATGTTGGTGGTGGGAGATGGGCCCTGGTGGAGGGACGTGTGCTGGAACACTGTATGACCAAAACCCAAACATGAACTTTTTTAATTGTATATCTTTTTATTTGTATATCTCACGGTGGTATAATAAAATACTTTTAAAAAATATCACAAATAAAATTAATATTAAAATGTGGAAAAAAATGAATAAATAAATAAATAAATAAAACTAGAGTAGAGGGCCAGGACAATAGTCTAGCATATATGGCATATGCCTTGCATGCCACCGACCCAGGTTTGATCCCTGGTGTCCCATGTAGTCCCATTTAGCACTGCCAGGAGTAATTCTTCAGTGCAGAGCCAGGAATAATCCCTGAGCATCGCTGATTGTGACCCCATAAAGAAAAAAGATCCTTCAGAGTAGAGATGTAGTTACTGTAAGTGAAAACTCTGGGAGAAAACAAAATACAATGAGAATCTTAGGTCAGAGGTGCTCAAACCTAGCAGTATCTTCAAACCTAGTAAATTAACAACCTGTGGAGGTTTCAGAATACTGATTTATGGGTTCCATTTTCAAGTTTTCTGACTCAGTCAATAAAAGAGGCAGACTGAAAATTTTTATTCTTCATGGTTCTAGGATGCAGCAAGATTGAGAACTTACATAGATGTAGAATGAGGAAGGTTTGGAGAAGATAGATTGATCACCAAGAGCTTCCATTGAGAGCATCATACTTTTTACTATGTAGCAGATGTTATCTAAGCAACTGTCTCTAGGACTCTAAATCACATCATCGTTATTTGCCTTGTAATAAGGAATCAAACTGCCCCTCATTCCATGAAGACTGAGCAAGTATGGCCCTAGGACATCCGGTACTATCCCAGAAATGAGGCAGCCCACTCTTTTTCCCCCATACTATGTGAATTCTAGATCTGATGATGCCACAGGGGGCATTTATAGTGAACAAGATACTAAGACAGTCCACAGAGTGGGAAAGAACATTCACCCAAACCCCATATGATAAAGGGTTAATATCCAGGATATATCAGGCACTGGTAGAAAGTCACAAGAAGAAAACAGTCAACCCCATCAAAAATGTTAAGAAATGAATAGAAACTTCAACAAAGAAGTTCTAATGACCAAAAGGCATATATGAAAAAATGTTCATAATTACTAATCATCATGGAGATACAAATCAAAACAACGATGAGGTATTATCTTGCAACACAGAGACTGGCACATATCCAAAAGGGCAAGAACTCAAGGGCTGGCGTGGATGTGTGGAGAAAGGGACTCTCATCCACTGTTGGTGGGAATGTCAACTGGTACAGTCTTTTGGAAAACAATATGGACATTCCTCCAAAGACTAGAAATTGTTTCTGGAAAACAATATGGACATTCCTCCAAAGACTAGAAATTTGACTCACCCATACCACTCCTGGGAATATTCCCTGGAAAGCCAAAACCACACAGCAGAAACACTTTCTGAACTTTTATGTTCATAGCAGCACTATTCACAGTAGCCAGAATCTGAAAACAACCTGAGTGCCTGAGAACAGAGGACTAGATAAAGAAACTTTGGTACATCTACACAATGGAACACTACGCAGCTGTCAGGAAAAATGAAGTCATAAAATTTGCCTATAAATGGATGGACATTGAGAGGATCATGCTAAGCAAAATTAGCCAGAGGGAAAAGGACAGATATAGAATGATTATATACATATATATGTGTGTGTATATATATATATACACACACAAGTATATATATATATATATGTATATATATATATATACACACAAGAAGCCAGAGGAACCCCACACCATGAGGATAGTCGTTTATCAACATATACTTGTATTCAAATAAATAATAATGGTAAATTAACATAAAGAGAAATGATATATACTACTATATATATTATATATATACATATATACTAACAACAGAAGGGAAGGAAAGAGGAAATAAAAAATTTTTTAATCAATTTGTTTGTTGGGTTACACCCAGCAATGCTCAGGGATTACTCCTGACTATGCTCTCAGGAATTACTCCTGTGTGCATTATTAGTAATCATTAGTAATGATGAACATTTTTATATGCCTTCCGGCCATTAGAATTTCTACTTTGTCTAAGTTTCTATTCATTTCTTACAATAACAGACATTGCAACAACATAAGGGAAGGAAAGGGGAAATTAAAAAAAATTAATCAATTTATTTTTTTTGGGTCACACCCAGCAGTGCTCAGGGATTGTTCCTGGCTCTGCACTCAGGAATTACTCCTGGTGGTACTCAGGCAACCATATGCGATGTCAGGGATTGAACCTGGGTCGGCTGTGTGAACCCAGGTCAGCTGCTGCGTGCAAGGAGTACTTGTAGGGATGAGCACTTCTCATGTTTATTGGTCACTTGTATTTATTACTCTGAGTCATTTCTCTTTATGTTCATTTATCATTATTATTTATTTGAATACAAGTATATGTTGATAAATGACTGTCCTCATGGTGTGGGGGTTCCTCTGGCTTCTTGTGAGGCTCTATTGGGATGGTGAGCCAGGGCTAGAAGCTGCCTTCCCTCCTGGGCACCTCATGAGCAGCTGAGCACAGGGAGAGCCAGTAGCAGCTCTGCCCTGTGTATCTGAGTCATCTGGACTCCAAGGCACATCAGAGCTCCACCCAAGAGAAAAGCCGATCTTCCCCATTGCGGTTCATCATTAAATGCAAGAGATGAGAGCCTACTACTAAGAGTATACCACCCACATGGCAGAGCCTGGCAAGCTACCCGTCTCGTATTTCATATGCAAAAAAACCAGTAACAATTATAGACCTTATTCCCATGACCTGAAGGAATGGTTTGAGGCTCTTCATGTTCCTGGAGCAGGTAGATGGCCTTGGGCTACACTAGAATGTGACAGGACATATGGAGATGTTACTGGCGCTCACTTGAGCAAATCGATAAATAATGGGAAGACAAGTGATACAAGTGATATAAATATATAGTTATATATATTATCATATATATATTATCATATATATATATACATACATACATATATTATGATACCAATATCCAAGGCCAGGCAAAACATAGATAAAGAGTTCTTGTCAAATAGGTGGAATCATACCTGGCAGGGGAGATATCATGATCACAACCCTACCCGCTGGACTATATTTCCAGCCCTTTTTTTTTACAAAAATATAAAAATACAAGTATTCTAGGGGCCGACACGATAGCCCAGCGGGTAGGGCGTTTGCCTTGCACGCAGCCGACCGGGGTTCATTACCAGCATCCCACATGGCCCCTGAGCACCGCCAGGAGTAATTCCTGAGTGCCGAGTCAGGAGAAACCCCTGAGCATTGCCGGGTGTGACCCAAAAAGCAATATATATACAATATATATATATATATATATGTATTCTAAATAATATATACAGAGGAGTGATATAGATAAGGAACAATTCCAATCACAAGGTAATATCATTTGTTGTCCCAATGTCCAAATTCATTTTGAATCCAGAGTAAAGTTTGTAGGAAAATGTCTCGGGCTGTTTGGCCATAACTCACTACAGCCTATATTGCCTAAATTAGTGAGAGTCAATCCCCCATGTCTTATATGAAGTCACATGTCTGGAATAAGGTCTGAAGAATTGCTTCTGAAACAGCAACATCGGTGAAGATGGGAATCAGTCTCAGGAGAGCAATCATCAGGAGTTCGATGAATTATCAGGAGTACTGGAACAGATATCTGGAACATTGAAACAGATGTCTGGAGCACAGGAACAGGTGTCTGGATCACTTGTGCATCTAGACCATTGGAATAGGCATCTGGAATGCTCGAAGGGGTTTCTGGAACACTGGAATAGATCTTGTGATGCTATGTAAGTAAGGCAACATTGTTACTGGAAACCATACCTGTAACTTAAGTAGACAAAAATACTTTTCGTATTAGTCACAAATAGAGATCATCAGGGGTTTGGAAGGAATCCAAGTCTGGAATTGAGAGAATATAAAGAAGCTCTAACGCAGGTTGAGCAGTGAGAGAAGTATGAAAATTGATAAATCCAAAATTGATGAGTCTAGTAGGTCAGCAACGGAGCTGATGAGTCCATTAGAGGTTTGTAGTGGTCAGAAATTGGGAAGGTAGTAGTTTAGACATAACACAGACATAACATTAATCACAAACATAATGATAACCACCCCAAGCACACACACACACATTTGATCGATCAATATATTACAGCTGTATATATGACCCATCTAGGGTGATAAATGGTAATGAATCAAGTGTTTAGTTAATATAAAGCCAGAAAATACCCAAGTATTGTATTACCTGAACCTAAAAAAGAAATTGAAGCTGTTTTGCAACTCAGTTAAATTTTGCAAAGAGCCATAGCAGATTTCTCAAGAGAAATCTTATCATTATCCAGCTGGGAAATCTTGGAAATTTCTAAAGAGGACAACTTTTGTAATTTCCACCATCATTCAATCCTCACCCATTCCTAATGCTCCAGTATATTATATTGATGGCTCATCATTAGGAAGGGATGGAATTACTGGTCCTTAATTGACTACTACAGTGTATACAAATTATAAAACTGCTCAACAAGTGGAACTCACCACCCTGATACATTTACTATCCCATATATCTGGCCCATGTAATGTGGTGAGAGATTCAGCATAAGTAGTTGGTTTATTTCCTGGAATTGTCACTGCTTCATAAATGCCCATAATCCCTTAATTCAGGAGCTACTTCAGAAACTGCAAGAAATCCTCAAATAAAGAAAATTCCATATATACACACATATATATGTATATATGTATATATTCCATATATATACATATATATATATATATGTATGTATATATCATGTATCCAGTTGCACTCTGGCCTTCCTGGGCTGCTGATGGTTCAAGAAAATGCAGCAGCTGATCTCTTGGCTGATTTAAAGAAAGCCTTTTTTGTAGAGTTTATATAAAAGATAAACTTAAAGTTTATATTAAAGATAAACATTTTTGTAGAGTTTATCTTAGAGAAAGCCTTTTTTGTAGAGTTTTTGTAAAGTTGCCATTGATTTCAAGAAAGCCTTTGATTCTGTAGAGACTGAAGCAGTCAACGAAGCCCTAGCCAAACATGCTGTTCAAACACAATACATCAAGATCCTTTGTGAGCTGTATTATGGATTCACCACCAGGATCTCACCATTCTACAAGGAAGTGATCATTGATGTCAAAACAGGGGGTTAGGCAGGGTGATACCATTTCACCGAAACTCTTCAGTGCCACCCTTGAGAACAACATGCGACAATTAGAATGGGAAGGAATGAGAGTGAAAATAGATGGTCGGCAACTACACCACCTCTGGTTCGCTTGTGACATCGTTCTAATAACACTAAACATTAGCCAAGTGGTACAAATGCTAGCTGACTTCGACCGAAAATGTGGAAAGATAAGTCTACAGCTGAATCTCAACAAAACTATGTCCATGAGAAATGAACTAGTTCCAGAGGCTCCGTTCACTCTCAATGGAACAAACATCTCTGAATGCAGCAGTTATGTGTACATAGTTCGAAAAGTCAACATGATGAACGGGCTAAAACCTGAACTGTGCAGGAGGAAGAGAGAGGAATGAATGCCTTCAAAAGCATTGAAGAAATAGCTAAAAAAAGACAAAGAAACTCCAGTTCCAGCACATCTCTTTGACTCTACCGTTCTCCCTGCATTAACATACGCCTCAGAGACCTGGGCCCTACGAAAGCAGGATGAGAATTCAATTAGGCTCTCCCAAAGAGGAATTGAAAGAGCTATGCTTGTAATATTACGCCTCACTCAAGTGAGAGAAGGAATCTGGAGCTCCATCCTCCATCGCCGTTCCAGAGCCAGGGATGCTGTCTCATTTGCCAAGGCATTGGAAATCAGATGGGGTGGACATTTAATGCGATTTGGAGATGACCTCAGGACTAGAACCGTTACTGATTGAATTCCATAGGATGTCAAAAGATCACGTAGCTTCCCACCTACAAGATGGTCAGACTTCTTCATCAAGACCCTGAAGGAACGGTTTGAGGCTCTTAGTATTTCTGAAGCAACCAGATGCCATTGGGCTATACTGGCACATGATAGGGTCAAATGGAAATGTTTCTGGTGCCCACTCAAGCAAATAAATGAATAACGGGATGTCAAGTGATTGGGTGATCTCTTGGCAGCACCTGTGTTCAAGTTAGCTGAGGAAGAGCACCAAACTCCACATACAAATGCCCGCTGTCTTCATGTACACCATGGCATCCCATGTAGACACTGTATCACTATATCACTGTCTTCCTGTTAATCATCGATTTACTTGAGCGGGCATCAGTAACATCTCCATACATCCTGTCTCATGAAAGTAGAGCCCAAGGGCACCTGCTTGCTCCAGAAACATAAAGAGCATCAAACCATTCCATCAGGTCATGGGAATGAGGTCTATAATTGTTACTATATTTGGCATATCAAATATACGACACGGGTAGCTTGCCAGGCTTTGCCGTGCAGGTAGCATACTATTGTAGTCATCTCTAAATCCAGCATTTATGATGAATCGTGCCAATGCTTGTGGCCGCATGAGCTGGCTGTGATAGGCTCTTCTGCTGGGTGGAGTTCTGACATGGGGGAAGTCCGGATGTGGAAAATGGAGGCTCTCATGGACTGGGGAGTCGTCTGTTTTTTTGCGAGGCTCTGCTGGGGTGGCGGGCCACGGCTAGAAACTGCTATCCCTCCCGGGCACCTCTTGAGCAGCTGGGCACAGGGAGAGCCAGTAGCAGCTCTGCCCCATGTCTGTGAGTCTCTGGATCAGCATACCTGGGCTGGATTTAAAAACAACTGCTGCAGGGTGGCTCTCGATGAGCCGGGCTGTAATAGGCTGGTCTGCTGGGTGGAGTTCTGATGAGGGGGAAGTCCGGATGTGGAAAATGGAGGCCCTCATGGAGTGGGGGGGTCGTCTGGCTTATTACAAGGCTCTGTTGGGGTGGCAGGCCAGGGCTAGAAACCGCCATCCCTCCTGGGCGCCTCATGAGCAGCTGGGCACAGGGAGAGCCAGTAGCAGCGCTGCCCCATGTCTGTGAGTATCTTGTCCCATGGAGACAAGCTAGACAAATTGTCTGTAATTGTCTTGTCTGTGCTCCTTTACATTGTACATCTCATGTGGCCAGAGCTAATCCTCTACGTTTATAGACAAACGAATTATGGCAGATGGATGTAACACATACTAACTTATTTCTGAACAAACCTTTCATTCATGTGGTCATTGGTACATATTCTCAGTTCCTATGGGCTGTTCCAATGACTTCTGAAGGAGTCAAATCTGTTTGGTCCTTTTTACTTCAGTTCTTCTCTGTCATAGGTATTCCCCATACCATAAAAACAGATAATGGTCCTGCTTACACCAGCAAAGCCTTCAAATCCTTTTGTGAGGAATCGCCGACCAAACATATTACAGGAATTCCATATAATCCACAAGGACAAGGAATTGTTGAATGTGCTCATAGAGTGCCTAAAACTCAGTTATTGAAGCAACAAAAAACCAGTATGCCTCCAATGAATTCTTTATCTTTAACATTATTCACCTTAAATTTCTTAAATTTTCCTCAGTGTGAGTCACACACAGCTGCTGAAAGACATTTTAAAGAAGATATTCAGGCTCAAAAATCAATCAATTCACCTATCTGGGTGAAAATTGACAATAAATGGGTAACAGGTAGTCTCCTCATCCAAGGAAAAGGACGTGCCTATGTTGCAACAGATAGCAACCCTGCCAAGAAGCTTTGGGCCCCACTACATCTCGTTATAACTTGAGTTCTCCAAGATTCAGAAAATGCCTAAGTCTTCCAAAATAAAGTCTCAGAAAGAAGTCACAAACTACTGTTAAAACCACTTCCACTTGGTTCACTTATAATAATGATCTTGCCTTGCAGCGTGTTGATATTATAGGTAAAGATAAACTCTACAAAAAAAAGGCGTAAAAAGCTAGACTATGGAAATAGTGTTCTATGTCAAAAATGGTTTAACCATTAATAAGTTTTCTAATATTTCATGTTCATAGATATTTAAAAGTTTAAAAATTTTACAGCCAATTTTTACTTGGCTGCTACAGATTCCTTCTACAGGTACTTAATAATCTGGACTCTCGTCTCAGTGCTCATTACAAGAAGGTTTGCTAAATCAATGAAAAAAGTTTTTCTAATAATTCTGTTCACAGGATAAGACATTGGAACACTATAGACTTGCGTCATGACACTCAATAGTCTGAGACTCCTAAAACAGTGCTCACTACAAAATTAATAATTTGCAAAAATCATTTTCTCTAATGTTTCTATTCACAGGAAAGGACACTTTATTACCATCATATTTGCCAGCTTTATATTCATGAAGCACTTGATTAATAATTGAAAACATGAATAATTATCATATCATTATTGCATTTCAGAAATAGTAAAATATATCTACAAACATCATTGTAAGTTTCCAGAGAAAAACAGATAGAAGAGAAGCAGGAAAGAATGAAGAAAACATGAGAGCTAAATTTCTTCCATGGGAATCTAGAGAGATATGCCCACAGAATATTTCCCATCACACATCTTTTTTTCATAGTGCTTATACAAAGTCAGAGTTGGCACATGCTGATGAATTGAATTACAAGCTTGGTTAGGCAGAGGGAGCAAATGTTTAGTATTCTACGAGGGAGTCTATATTCCTTATTAAAAGACTCTGGTAGATTATAGTTGACCCCAGGACTATATGAATATATGATTGTAAGGATAGTGCTGAGAGTACTAGTAAATGATGAATGTTTCAAGGATTGTAAGCAAACACTCTTACCTGAGAACCATGGTACAACCATAGTGAGGAGTATGGATTGCAATAGTTTTATTCACAAATAGGTGTGGGTATGTTTCTCTTTACTATTTGAAAAACTCCAAAATCATGCCACACTTCGCCAACATATTTAGTAACCACAAAATTTTTATTCTGTCTACTGAGTAGTCAACACAGAGAAGGCTGCTCCCTCTGTTAAAGATGTCCTTTTATTCCACATCACTGCAAGATCATGTAATTGGCATCATCAGACATGTATACCCTTGAGGTAGAGGGCTGAAACCAAGAGGTTCTGATGCTACAAAGATCTATTATGGTTTTTCCTTGTTCATAGTGTCTTCACTTTGGAATAAATATTATCAAATATCATGTTAAAATCCCAGCTAATAAGTCTCAGTCACAGATATTTTAAATGAAAATGGGGGGGTAAACAATGAATTCAATTGCAATATATTATGTCCAAGTAATTGGACATCACAACTAAAATAATTATGACATAAATGTTAATCAGGGTGGCAGATTCTGGGATAAGTGTCAATTTTGAGAGTATAGGGAGAAAGTGATGTAGATAAATGCACTTAGCCTAAACTTTCTTTTCTGTAAACTGAGGATAATGCAGCTACATTAAAGCTGATTCCTGACTCAGGGAAAAAAGAAGTCATGACAAATTTAAACCATGAAAGGGGATTTGTGTCTATGCATCCAGTCTAATGCCCTCCTAGCTAACCTCTTATATTGAGTTGCCTGGATTCTGTTTTCACTCTCTGTTTCCACAGGTATTATGGTGGACTGAGAGAATGACGCAGTTGGGTGTTCTGACATTGTTACAGCGTGTCTTATCACACTGATATCTCAATAAGAGACTGTCAAGAGTGGATTACCTTCCTCTGCTTCCTTATTGTAGGGGAGCCAAGCAGGCACACACAGATAGAATAAAAGTTTCAATTTTATACCAGAGAATTTAAAATAAAATGAAAGACCCTAATTAGACAGCAATGACCCAAGAAGCCTATGGAAAGACTTTTCACTGGTGAGAGGTAGAATTCAAACACTAAAATGTTTGAACATCAGATAGAGAGATGAAAAATAGATATTCTGGTAAATGGCATTGATTCAAAAGGTCACATGTGGTCAAAAATGTAATCTAAATGGAAATAGGTCAAGTCAAAAAGTACAAAAGTAAAGAAATGTAATAAAGCATCAAAACATATTAGTCAAAGATATATGCTATTTTTTAGTCAACTAGATTCACTCAAAGTTACAAGGT
This sequence comes from Cryptotis parvus, assembly GCA_021461705.1. Lineage (NCBI taxonomy): Eukaryota > Metazoa > Chordata > Mammalia > Eulipotyphla > Soricidae > Cryptotis > Cryptotis parvus. Next base: position 41,232 of record JAJIBD010008619.1, on the reverse strand, counting down.
CTTGAGTAACACTTTAAAAAAAACTTAATATATGTGTACTATACTGAAGTCAACTGTGTCAGTAAACTTATAGGCAACAATTAAGATTTATTTTTGCTGTAAGTCTTTTTCTGAGGCTCAGTGAGCAGAGGCAGAGTCCACCAGAGTTTGTGACTTTCAAGTAGTAGAGTGGCATAGGAAGACATGAAACAACAAATATTGGAGACTTTACTCATATCCTTATCCTTCATGTTGCATTGCCAGAAAGACAGTCATGGTCAAGCATAATGCCACAGCAGGTATGGATGATCTATCCTAATGGGTAAGGGAGAAGAGTATGTTCCTTGTGGGATCTGAAAGGCACAGTACCTCCAAAGGTTTGTTAAGACAGTTGGGCCCAGGATTCTGAACCTGACTCAGACTATATAGGGGCCCCAGGAGAGCATCCGGGGTGAGGGGTGGGGGGTTCGGACTGAGCAAGCAGCAGAATACGGTGCCTGGCCAGCACCTAGACCTTGGGGTCCCTGGTGCCTGAGCCGGATGGCCAACACCATAGAGGAGAAGCTGCTTCTGATGTCTAGCCCCGAGGGCCAGCACCGAACCACAAGGCGTGTGCATGAGCCGGAGGACTGGCATCAAAGCTCCAGAGCCTCAGGTCTTCTGAGTATTAGGACCATAGGCAGTAGGGTTTCATGGAGGAACTCAAAGAGTTAGATAGGGAAACAGTGACACAAGACATGGTAGCAAAAGATGAAACAATGTCATAGCAGAGGAGTCCAGAGCAAAGAAGCCCTGAAGAGAAAAGCCCTGAGCAGAAAGGACCTAAGGAAAAGGTCCTGACAGGAGATGTCTGGGAAGAGGACCAGAAGCATGAAGGCTTGAAGAGAGACCTCTGGAAGTGACAGGCCCTGGGGAGAGGAGCCAGTACAGACTCCCCAAAGAGAGCAGCCTGCAGAAGGAACCACTGGAAGAGACAGAGTTCCAGGAGAGGTTCCTGCACAGAGCAAGCAAGAGATGAAACAAAGTAGCATTAAAGAATAACCGTCAGGAAGCTCTTGCCTTCTCGTTATTCCACAGACAGGTCAGGGGGACAGAATGGGCCCTGAAAACAAGCTGGGGACCCTAAGGGACAGTGAGTACTGCTGGGGACCCATCTAGGCCCAAACACCTGTTGCCATAGTTATCTCCTTACCCCCAAGTAATGTTAAGGCTATGGAACCCACAGGAGGTCCCTTGAGCTTGGGACCTTGAGACCTCTATGGGGGTGGGGAGGGGGATAACAATCCTCCTCCAATACAGTATTTTTAAGCTTTAACACTTCATGACAGGAAAATGATGGATTTCTTGAACAGTTTCTTTTTTGTTGAAAAATTTTAGGCACCAGGATTTTCAGCACTGTTAATGATAGCTTCATGAATAGAATGCTCCAACAGCACAACCTTCAGCAGAGTTCTCTCCCCGGCCAAATCTCTGTTCCCAAAACATGATAAGTTCAGTTCCATAAGTTAGATCTCATATTCTCTTGCCTTTGGCAATTCATTATTTCAATTCTGATTCTTAATACCTAACATATGAGGAAGATCATTCTGCATCTGTCTCTACTTACAAACAAATTCATTCAGCATGATACTCTATAAACCTACCTACATATACCCATACCTATATCTATCTAGGTAACTAGTTACCTGTTTTGAACTGACTTCAAAACATTGATGCTGTACCTATTTATTCAAGTTGGGGAAAAAACACTATTATTGCTCTTTAGATGAATTAAAAAATAAATTATTTTTATAGGAAACAATGATTTGGGTCATGCATTGGGAGGAGCTCAATAAATGATTGATGAAACCAATTAAGATTTTGAATTTCTCCCAGGAACTTGTAAGAAACATGCTTTAAAAAGTTAGTGAATAAATTCTATTTGTTATTGATTTTTGTTGTTGTATTATATGCCTATTGTGTTTTCTTTCTGAAATATTTAAAGGCATTTTTATTAAGAGCCAGTTACACTGCTTTTCTCAACCTTTGTTTTATACCCATATTGTCCTTGCATATAGAAAATTTTTGATTGATTTACACCTATTGTTTCATTAATCAACACAGGACACTGCAAGTCAGCAATCAATAATAGGAAAGAAAAATATCAAAAACAATTGAACAGTGGACCCAATTTTAATTTCATTCCAAAATCTCCCAAAGGAAAGTAACAGCAAAAATGCCACTTTTGACATTAGTTATGTGCATTTTTCTAATTCATTTGTCTATTGTAATCCTCCTTGGTTCATTTTAATCCTGATGGAATGCTCTGTGATGATCATTAAATTTCAAAGTAGGCGCAATTAAGGATTAGTTAACCATTAGACCATATAATGCCACTCTGATTTATTCAAGCTTCATTAAAATCCTTTTCTGCTGCGAACTGAAGGGGATAGGGAATGCTTTAGATTTGAGACTCAAATCAATTTAATGAGTCCTTTTCTTTCTTGAATTCCAGTGACTTGCTTGTGTGGTTCTTGGTTGTGTGGTGCTAGATGATTCAATGAATGCAAAGAACTATACGTGGTTTATAATAATAATAAGGGATTTACTTTTGTGAAAAATGTTACATTTTATATTAGTGTAGCAAAATAAAAGGTTTTGAGTCTGAGCAAATTTTTTCTAATCCTTTATTTTAAAAGCATGTTTTTTGGTTGATTATAACAAAGGATCACAATACAATAATTTATAGTGATATCCACTTAATATGTTACAGTCCTGCAGTTTGATTTTTTTGTGTATACTTTCAAAAACAAGCTATTGCTTGCCTCAGATCTTTTATGGATATTTTAAGAACTCACTGTCCTTCTTATTCATGACATCGACAGAATTTAGTCCCTTGTAGATATAGCACTACGGTCCCTATTCCGTGGGATTGCTCCTTACTAACTGGGAGTTTTTCCACTTCTGCTAAAGATAGTTCTGGTGCTATGGCCTCACCTAGCTGTGGTACATGAGATCTTTCCATGCTTTAAATCTCCTCAGTTTTCCGTTATGTATTTTTCCGATGGACGGTAAAAAAAAAGTCACAATTTTAAAGTTCATATGATTAGCTTTAATAGGTTGAGAGGTTAAGTTGAAATGATGGCCAATCCTTAATAGCAAACATTTCTCATGTGAACTTTATTTTATTTTATTTTTGCTTTTTGGGTCACACCCGGCAATGCTCAGGGGTTGGCGGTGCTTGGGGGACCTCGGCTTGGGGATGCCGAGGATTAAACCTGGGTCCGCCAGAAGACAAATGCCCTACCTGCTGTACTATCGCTCCTCCGCTCGAGGTGTTGCAGGTGTGGCTGCAGTGCCTGTCTGCGTCGACAGGTGGCAGACAGGAGACAGACTTGTCTACACCCAGCTTTCTGCCCTGTCAGCCCTGGTTAGTTGATGGTTATCATAGAAAAAGACTGGGCCCCCTGGGATGAACCCGTTGCCGTGGAAGAGCCTGGCAAGCTACCCGTGGTGTATTCGATATGCCAAAAACAGTAACAATAATGGTCCTCATTCCCAATGCATGGAGATGTTACTGGTGCCCGCTGGAGCAAATTGATGATCAATGGGAAGACAAGTGATACAAGTGAAGTGATGATTAGCTTGGGCTCATTAAAATACATATCTTTTTGTCAAATAATACTTTAATTCAATTTTATTTCTAAAATTTTCTAATGTTAATGCCTAGTTTGTAATTTTATTAAGCAATTAGAAATATAGTCTTGGTAATTGTGTATCTTGGAGTATTTTTATAACTTATCACAAATTAGAGAATAAAGGATAAAATGCAGAGGATACATATGGAGATTAAATGACATCATGTGAGTCAGAACAATTGTAGAGTTTGTAGGGAATTTACCTTTCAGGCAGTTGATTTGAGTTCATTTCCCACGATCTCATGCCCCCTGAGTGCACCAGGAGTGATTCCTGAGCACAGAGCATGGAGAAATTCCTGAATATTGCTGGGTGTGGTCAAAAAATAAAAATAGATATTACATCATGCAGTTAGTTAACTTATTATCCTAACAGTCTTTTGGGAAATTAAATTATTATTTGAAAGTTTTAATAATCATAAATAAATCCTTAATTACAGGTGGATATTTAAAAAAGTATTCTAGATAATAGAATATGATAAAAATAAGTAAGAACGAAGAAAACTGAAAAATACGATGAAGCAAATGTATCTAATGATTAATTATAGCACACTTTACCTATATAGCAAAACACACATTCCTTTATTTTTTCCCCATTTTCTTTTATTTTATTATTCCCCCCAAATGTTATTACACTATTTTAGACATACAATTGAAAGATGCTCATGTACAGTTTTGGTTCTTCAGTGTTCTAACACCCATCCCTCCACCCAAACCCATCTCCCATCACCAATGTCCTCACATCCCTGCCCCCTCACATCCCTCAACCAACCTCAACTCGGTTCTGTATGTCATTTCTCTCCTCTTTATCTCTCCATTCCGCCAAACTTTCCTGCACATCATGGAATGCAGTGCATTAAAGGACATTACTGTTTCCACTATTTTAATGGACCACACGGCCACTTGCGGCGGCGCGACCTGGGCTTGAACTGGTTTTGCTCTGTTAATCTGGTCGTGAGGCAGTTTCCCAGCGTCTGGACAGCGAAGGTGGTGGCTAGTGTGGTGGGCGAGTCTCATCCTGCTGCTTCCGGGACCCCCAGAGGTGATGCGCCCACTCCCAAAGCCCATCTGTCCTCCTGGGGGCCCCATACTCAGCTGGGCCCTGGGTGAGCCAAGTTCCAGCTTCCCCAGCCACTTGTGAGGCTCATCATGCTATGGCTGGTTGCCCCAGGGCAGCTTCTGGGCGGGGCCACCAGGATCAACAAAATGGAGGGGGAATGGCCTACTCCTGACTCCATCTGACGAATTCCCAGTGATTCCTGCTTCTGGGAGCCGCCTACCTGGGCTCGAACTGGTTTTGCTCTGTTAATCTGGTCGTGAGGCAGTTTCCCAGCATCCAGACAGCGAAGGTGGCGGCTAGTGTGGTGGGCAAGTCTCATCCTGCTGCTTCCGGGACCCCCCCAGAGGTGATGGGCCCACTCCCAAAACCCATCTGTCCTCCCAGGGGGCCCCATAGTCAGCTGGGCCCAGGGCGAGCCGAGTTCCAGCTTCCCCAGCCGCTTGTGAGGCTCTACAATCTCTTTTAAGTGCACATAAAATATCTGTCAAGAACAAAAACAAATGGAGCTCTGAAACAAACTTGCATAAACATAAAATATTTTAAGTCTCAAAGTATATTTTATATCGTAATGAAAGGAATCAAGAACCCACTTATAGAAAGGTTTTTGAAAAGCCTTGTTTGTAAATTAAATTATCTTTCAAGATAATTTGTGTCAAATAAGAAGTTATATGAAAAATCACAAAATATTGTTGATTGTGCAAAGTTGAAATAAAATTTCTTGAAAACAGATTAACTATTATTTGTAAATAATAGTTGATAATTTATAATATTAAATAATTATAATTATTTATAATTTTAAATTTATAATATTAAATAATTATTTAATATGACTGGTATCCAAACCAATGAGACTCATAAAAGTAAAAGGCAACACAAATCTCTAAACAATCCCATTTAGAAATGGGGCAAATAGATGAAATAATCCTTATCCAAAGAAGATATGCAAATGACCAAAAGTCATTTGTTAAAATGCTTAATATCACCCGTGAATAAGGACATAAAAATCCAAACAACACTAAGATAATATCTTATACCAGTAAGAATGGTATCTACCATTTTTGATATACCATATATCAAAAAGTGTGGAAAGAGCAAGTGTTGACAGAGAGTGAGTAAAGAACCCTCGTCCACTGTTGGTTGGAATGTCATTTGAATCTGTCTCTTTGGAAAGTAATATATAATTCTACACACACACACACACAAACACATACACAAGAAACATATACAGAAAAAAAAATTCCAGAGATACTGATACTTGGTATCTACCACCAAACTTAGAAACATGCTTGTGGTTCATTGCTGCATTTAGTACAATAGCCAAGATTCGGAAACAAACCAAATGCCCAACTATGAATGAATGGTTCAAGAATTTGTGACATATACAATGGAATGCTATATAGCTCTAAGAAAGAGCAAATTCATAAAATTTTCAGCACATTAATGGAACTGGAAGATATCATGCTGTGACATCAGTTAAAAGGAAAGGAATAGATACAGATTGATTTCACTCATATATGGTACCTAAAGACATGCAGTAAGTAAGTAGCAACTGAAAGCCAAAGGCAGTATAATGAGAATACACAATTCAGTTAGTGGGAGTTTTTTTTGAGAGGGAAGGGTATTGGGGATCTTTGAAGGAGCGAGGGAGGTACACCGGTCATGGGCATATTGATGGAATTATGTGCACATGTGCATAAGAAACCACCATTAACAATATTGTATATCACAGATTCTCAATCAGTAAATTAAAAAAAACCTATCTAAATGCTTACCAAATTTTTACAGTAATTTTTTTTCAATTTTATTTGGCTCTCAACTAGCTATGCATAGGACTTATTTCTGGTTCTGTGCAGAGTATAGCTCCTGGTGGGGCTCTAGGAACTAAATTACGTTACAGAGCTATAACCCGAGTCACTCCATATGCAGAACAAGCACCTACCCTCTGTTGTCTGTCCCTATCCATACATTTTAAGTAATTTTAAATTATGAAAAAAATGCGTACAGGCATGCCTCTTTTTGCATAGGGGTTACAACCAGCAGTCTGCAGGGGCCCAGGACAAATCCTGGCTGCTGAGTCTACCAAGTAAAGAATTTATTCCACATCTTTGTGCTCTGGCTCCACCAAGTCTATTCTGGGTTTTCAGTAGTTTGGTTTATTTATAGGGAAAACTTGGAGGTCTAAACGGTATTTGGAACGAAACAAGACCGTATGCATCCCATTGGTGTTCACTATGGACTAAAGAATCCTTCCGGTTCCTAAATTTCTAAATTAAAAAAACTATGGTAAAGTTCAACAAAAGTACCAAGGTAAAATTCTGTTCAGCAAAAAAATCAGAATCCAAAATTATTCTGCAAAAACCCGTTGCATTTCTATATGCAAACAGTGAAGCAGAAGGCAAAATATACTGCTTAATCCCTCTCTGTTTCTAAACAGTTCTCTTTCAGACTCTTTCTTTAATTTAGAGTGGTAGGGCCAAAACAATGAAGAACATTCTTTCAAAGTTTTATTTTAATGAGACTCTATAACTCTGGTCCATGTTTTGGTGTTACTGTTAACATTGTACAACATTCCAAAATTCCTTTCTCTTTGTATTTTTCTTTTCCTTCTTTCCTTCTTTCCTTCTTTCCTTCTTTCCTTCTTTCTTCCTTTCTTCCTTTCTTCCTTTCTTCCTTCCTTCCTTCCTTCCTTCCTTCCTTCCTTCCTTCCTTCCTTCCTTCCTTCCTTCCTTCCTTTCTTTCTTTCTTTCTTTCTTTCTTTCTTTTCTTTCTTTCTTTCTTTCTTTTCCTTTCTTTCTTTCTTTTTTCTTTCTTTCTTTCTTTCTTTCTTTCTCTCTCTTTCTTTCTCTCTCTCTCTTTCTTTCTCTCTTTCTTTTCTTCTGTTTTTCCATCTTTCATTCTGTATTCCTTCCTTCCTTTTTTCTTTCCTTCCTTCCTTCCTTTCTTTTTTTCTTCCTTCCTTCCTTCCTTTGTTCCCTCCCTTCCTACCTTGTTCCCTTCCTTATTAATTCAGTTTGTTTTGAGTTATTTGTTGTTCCCCTCAGAGAATAAGAGACATGCAATACTAGGCAACCACTTATTTGTCTTCAGCAGAGCTTCTGGAACAGAGTCTTTCAAATATATATAATTAATATATAATTATATATAATATATTATAATAATATATAATTATATATAAATAATTATAAATTATATATATATATATATTAATTATATATAATTAATATATAATTAAAATGTGATCTAAACTTCAAATATATATATATATATATATTATGAATCAGGAAATCATAGGGTTTTCAAGACATATGCCATGGAAACTAAGCAAATGTATGGAAGAAATGGAAGACCAAAAACTGAAGAAAAAATTAAAAACACTGAAGAACTTCATATTTGTGAATTAGAAGAATTGATACTGTCAAAATCTCTGTTTTCCCAGTGTCCTGTGAAAATTTAAAGCAATTCCTATCAAAACCCAATGACATTTTTCTAAGAATAAGAATAAATACTACTGAAATTTGTATGGAATAATAAAATTCAACTAATAGCTAAAGTCATGATAAAATGAAAAGAGTGAGGAGTTGTCTTTTATCTATATTCTAAAACTATAGTAAACATAACAACACTGAGCTGAAGTGATGGTATTTCCCCAGTAATCAAGATGATATCTCAGTGGTGAATCCTCAAATATATGGACAGATAATACTTGATGAAGGAATTGGATGTATGAAGTGGAACAAGATAATTCTCTTAAACAGATGGTACTATGAAAACTGAATAACTGCTTGTAGAAATAAACTGGATCCATATCTCACGTTTGAAAAACAGTTCAATTACTAGAGATTACATAAGAAACCATAAAATGTTAAGTAAAACATAGGTAACATTCTCTACTATCTGTAGCTCGATGTTGTTTCAAATAAACTCACTCCAGAAACAAATATAACAAAAATAAAAATAAATAGGAGGGACTATATGAGGTTAGTTATTTTACATGACAAAAGAAACTCAAAACAGAGCCAAATGTATATGTGTAGAGGGATGCTGACACTAATAGTGGTATTTATGCAAGAATATTGTATGTCTGAAATTTAACTATGAGTAAAATTATTAATCATTGTGCCTTAATAATTGTTTTAAAGTTGGGCTACTTACATCAGATAAAATTGCTGCAAAAATGAAAAAACTATAGAAAACATTCTCTTATGAAAACAAATATAAGTTTATAAAAATTTAAAAACATGGGAAAATGAAATCAATCATGTAAAATAATATTAAAAACAGTGGACAAATTGGGTGGAAAAGGGAAGGGAGTGTAAGGTTTTGGGATATGGTGGAGGATCAGTGGCATTCTGGTGCTAAGGGTGGTTGTAAGTGTACCAACAATATAAAAACTGCTGTGTCACAAATGCCTCAATAAAAATATCTGAAACAATTATTTGTCACAGAGAATTCTAAAAAATTCTATCATAATCTTTGGGTATTTAATATAAATCACTTCATGTATGTTCAGGTAAAGCTTCTTGGCGAAAGTAATGTTTCTAATATATCTATCTATCATCTATTTGCATATAGGTTTGTTTATATATCACCAGGACAAAAGAGAACTTGTTATGTATATCTTATTGTAGATAATATCTATCTGTCCATTACATATCTATTTTTGCATCTAAAAGTCTGTGGTTTCTGTGACTAGAATTTGGAAAATTAAATATTCAGCTTATAGAAATAGTAACTTAAAGTGACTGAATGTTTAACCCTCAGGGAGCCTTTGGGGTACCCAACAGTATCGGGACAGAAGTTTTCTTCTACCTCTGAGACCGCTGGGGAACTGTTGCAGGACACCTAAGAGCCTCTGCATCTGCCCTGGATTGCCTCCTGCAGGTCACTTCGTAGATAGGGGGTAGTTTAAATGCGGCAGTTTATCTGACCATGTATTCTCTATTGGATGGTTTAAATATGCTCTCATGCTACCACAATCATCGTGGTACTAGTTTGATGTTACCAGCATATTTGCCTGGCCACATTGGATCTCTAAGTAATTAGAACAGAGAGAAATGTTGTTTGCCTCCAAGCAAGCAAGCATGGCTCCCTGATAATTCAAAAGGCAACTAAAATACAAAACTACCGTGAAGTAAAGATGAGACTCTTGTGAAGGCTTGGAGAAATATTTAGCTTGCATTACTATAGTCATTGGTACAGAAGCATGCCATCTCAGAAACCCCCTTCTCTACCCTATAAAAGGCATTTCCAGGCAGATCTTAGCTCAAGACATTAGCATCTAAAAGGGCCTAGGTGAGGTGCTGGGAGAAATTACCTAAGGGCATTTAACCCTGCTTGCTTCCCATAAAAGTGGGAGGTCTGAGTTGCAGGGGGATAAAACTAGCCTGCTTCTTCTCTTGCTCTCTCTTTTTTGGGCTCTGTTTTGGGGCTTGCACTCTTCTTAGGAGTCTTGTCTTTGTCTCCTCTTTACAGGGCCTTAACAAGTGGCGGTGGCCATCTTGGCCTACACATGGCTGGGGTTCTAGCCAGGAATCCTAAACACAGGGTTTTTCCTATTGCTGATTTGTATGCCTGAATCTGTGATAAGTAAAGCATTTTAAAAACTGCGCTGGATTCCTGAGTTTTCACCCATTCCCCGCTGGCTTCGAAGGTAGAAGGGAACCCACTTCCTGGTACTGTTGGGGACTCCAGTGACATACCCAATAGGGAACAGATGAAAATTCACAAGTCCTGCGCAGTTCCAAAAACCTTTTACTAGTACAACAAACTCTACCACTGCAATCCAATATAATGGAAGACCTTCAGCTCTGGTCAGACCTTTGACCATACATGAGAACCCAAGTCTCCTACCAAAAAGGATCTCACCACAGAGAGTCTCACCAAAGAGGATACAGTACCTCTGGTTAGTACCCCTATATACACAAAAGTAATCCTAATTTCAGGGAGGGTCGTGTCAACAAAGACCCTGAACAGCTTCTAGATAGATGAGTGTAGAAGGGTGGCACCACACTCTACTACAGGTCCAAACAAATGATTATGCCAAGGTCTAAATCCCTTCTTCTGAGATGATCTCATATGTAAAACATTGGAGAGAGAGAGGGGGCTGGTATAAAATAATACATATTAATTTCATGGGCTTCATATAACCTAGACGGTTCCCACAAGATACTTCTTATTTATTATCTGCACCAGGATTATTCTGAGTATCTTTTACCTGTATACTGAAAAGGTTACACTCGCCTGCTTGAGGGCAAACTAGTATAATCTTTCCTATAATCTTAAACGATAGTCTCAATGTAGCCAGGGTAGTAGTCACCTAGTTAATTCTATCTGTTCCATGCTGGGTCCAGTGGGTATAAAGAGGAGTTGTGCCCAATCTAGAAAATGTATGTCTTATAATAAGTCAGAAGTTACTCATTCAGAGTCAAGGAGTCTTCTGGAACTGCCACACCCTCCATCATATTTACACAGAAGATAGATTTCATTAGTATGAACCTTGGCTTAAGAACATGTGAATAGATTAAACTGTGAGTGGATAAAACAGCAAAGCTCCCAAACTAGCTAGGCCTCTCATGCAACACTTGAGGAAACAGACTTAGCAATCATGGTGTCTGGGTTTGAACCTTCAATCTTCACTGACTGGTTGACCATAATTTAAAATATTTGTATCTGAGTTTTATCTTTAAGGGATTCCCAGTAGAGAATGTTTCCTAATATTTATATGTAAGTTAAGGTATATTAAAAATTCAGAATAATAACACATAGGCACATGTTAATATTTATTTTCTATTAAATTATTTAAAATATTTAACTGGTTAATCTTAAATGATCTTATAATAAATTTTGAAGTCAGTTCGAGTCATTTAAATATAATAAGCTGTTCAGGTTATTATTCATTTAAGAATAAATTGATTGGACTGGAGTGATAGCCCAGCGAGTAGGGAGTTTGCCTTGCATGCAGCCGGCCCATGCCATCCCCGGTTCGATCCCCGGCATCCCATATGGTCCCCGAGCACTGCCGGGAGTAATTCCTGAGTGCAGAGCCAGGAGTAACCACTGAGCATTGCTGGGTGTGACCCAAAAATAAAAAAAAAGAATAAATTGATTATCCTTGATATTTGGATAATAGTAAATGCATCATTACCAGGGTTTAGTCTTACCAATATCATACCATTGGAAGAAGAGTAGCAGCAAGGAAACAACTGAGGAAAAATGTTTAGGAGGAAGAATCAACAGGACCTGACACTTGATTTAATGTGGAGATTGCAAGAGAAATGCTACTCTAGAAACAGTAAATAATCTGTAAAGAATGAACACATCTCTAAGACAATTCTTTACTGCTGCAAACAGCTCTCTGTGGTAACGGCTTTGTAAATTATTGGAGTGAACTTCCTGAGTAGCTGGAAAATCACAGTATGAACATTAAAACTTAGTGATTTCTTTGATAAGTAATACAAGAAATGCTGAATGAGATACTTTGACTATGCATGGAAGTCTCGCCAGGAAATGAACAGACACCTAGAAGGAGATATATTTCATTTGTAAAGGTCACTCAGTTGATTCTAGAAAAACTCAACAACAGGTTGACCAATACAGGTTATTGCAGTGTACTTTTGTCATGAAAACATGATATAATCAATAAAGTTAGAAATAGTAAAAAAGAAATATTGGCGCATTACATACACCTCCACACACACAAAAACAAAATCACATATACACTATTGTTGCAGTACTCCTCTAAGAGCCTCTGCATCTGCTCTGGATTGGCAGATGCAGAGGCTCTTAGAGGAGTACTGCAACAATACTGGTTATTGTAATTGCTCCTGCGAATTACTTCATAGATAAGGGGGTAGTCTAAATGTGGCAGTTTATCTGGTATTAATATTCTCTCATGCTACCACAATCATCGGGGGACTAGCTAGATCTTACTGGTATATTTGCCTGGCCATGTTGGATCTCTAAGTAATTAGACCAGAGAGAAATGCTCTTTGCCTCCAAGCAAGCAAGCATGGCTTCCTGATAACTCAAAGACAACTAAAATACAAAACTACCGTGAAGTAGATGAGACTTGTGAAGGCTTGGAGAAATATTTAACTGGCATTAGTATTAGTCTTTGGTACAGAGACATGCCATCTCAGATACCCCCTTCTCTACTCTATAAAGGCATTTCCAGGCAGATCTTGGCTCAAAACATTAGCATATAATAGAGCCTAGGTGAGGGTTCTGGGAGAAATTACCTAAGGGCATTTAACCCTTCCTGCTTCCCATAATAGTGGGAGGTCTAAGTTGCAGGGGTATAAAACCAGGCTGCTTCCTCTCTCTCTCTCTCTCTCTCTCTCTCTCTCTCTCTCTCTCTCTCTCTCTCTCTCTCTCTCTCTCTCTCTCTCTCTCCTCTGGGCTCTCTCTTTGTGAGCTTGCACCCTTCTTGGGAGTCTTGTCGTTTTCTCCTTTTTTACAGGGCCTTAACACGTGGTGAGAGACTCGCAGATATGAGGCAGAGACTGCAGACATGAGGCAGAGCTGCTACTGGCTCTCCCTGTGACCAGCCGCTCCACGAGGCACCTGGGAGGGATGGTGGGTTCTAGCCCTGGCCCACCATCCCAGCAGAGCCTCGCAACAAGCCAGACGACCCCCCCCCACTCCATGAGGGCCTCCATTTTCCACATCCGGACTTCTCTCTCGTCAGACCTCCACCCAGCAGACCAGCCTATCAGCGCCCAGCTCATCGAGTTCCACCCTGCAGCAGTCTTTCTTAAATCCGGCTCAGGTATGCCGGTCCAGAGACTCGCAGACATGGGGCAGAGCTGCTACTGGCTCTCCCTGTGACCAGCCGCTCATGAGGCGCCCGGGAGGGATGGTGGGTTCTAGCCCTGGCCCACCATCCCAGCAGAGCCTCGCAACAAGCCAGACGACCCCCCACTCCATGAGGGCCTCCATTTTCCACATCCGGACTTCTCTCTCGTCAGACCTCCACCCAGCAGACCAGCCTATCAGTGCCCGGGTTCACGCAGCCGCTTGCAGCTGCGTGGTTCATCAATGAATGCTGGACTTAGAGATGTTTACAAGAGTATGCTACCTGTACAGCAGAGCCTGGCAAGCTACCCATGTTGTATTTGATATATATGCCAAATACCAGTAACAATTATAGACCTCATTCCGGAATGGATTGAGGCTCTTTATGTTCCTGGAGCAAGCAGATGCCTTGTGCTCTACTAGCATGAGACAGGACATATGGAGATGTTACTGGGGCCCACTCGAGCAAATCGATGATGAATGGGAAGACAGTGATACAGTGAACACGTGGTGGCCGCCATCTTGGCCTACACATGTCTGGGGTTCTAGCTGGGAATCCTAAGCACAGGGTTTCTCCTATTGCTGGCTTATATGTCTGAACCTGTGATAAGTAAAGCCTTTTAAAACTGCATCGGATTCCTGAGTCTTCATCCATTCCCTGCCGGCCGGGAGGTAGAAGGGAATTTGCTTCCCAGCACTGTCGGGGACCCCGGCGGCGTTCCCCGACACAATATTATATTTTTACTTCAGTGTTTGTGGAGTTGAGGTCCTCTGAATCCTTGATTTTCTGTTTAGGAATTCTGTTAATTGTTATTATGCCTATCAATGTAGATATGTCAAATACTTAAAAATGGATTCATCTAATTCTGCTCATTCCTTTCAGTCAGTTCTCTCAATATATAATCTGTAGAATTGCATGGATATAACTTCAAATTAAGAGTTTTTATGTTGTTGATATTGATTTACCCTTCTATTAGTATAACATGTTTTTCCTGATATCTAAGATCTTATTTGTTTTGTAGTATTATTTTATCTGAGAATGATATCCCATTTGTGGTTTATTTTGCCTATAATCAGTTGGTACATGTTGTTTGCATCCTTCTTTACCCCCAAGCTTTAAAATATTTGAAATAATTTTCTATAAACTGTTTTACAGTTAAATTATTTATTTTAATTAATGTACTATCATCTTTGCATTCTAATGAATTTGACCTTTGTTATCTCATGTAATTATTATTCTAAGTGTATGGGATAAGGCAGAAAGAGAAAGGAAGAAGAGATCTCATAAGAAAGCAAAAGATCAACAGAGACATTGATGAGAGACAGAGAGAGAGAAATGAAAAAAGATAAATATAAATGTAGGTATTTAGGCAAGTAGGCAGCATTTGAATAAGAGGAAATATAAATATTTAGGCTCTTTGTGTTTTTTTTTTATAGTATTGAAGTATTTTAGTCAGTTTTTGGTCCTGGGCTCAGTGATTCCTCCCTCCTTAAGAACCTGTCCATTCATTTTATGTTTCCCGTTTTTTGGTATAAACACTTCCCAAATGATTTCTCATTCATCTCAGAAATTACAATGTAATTTCTTGCTTCATCTCATACTTTATTCCATTGTTATAATTGTGTTTTTTTTCTCTTTGACCTGAACAGTTATGAAAAGCCTCCAAAGAATGGTTTGTTCTGCTTTCTGATTTTTATTTCCTTCTATAAAACGACAGTGTAGTGTTAGAAAAAAGTAGACTTTAACATTTCTGAAACAGTCATCAAACATTAACTAATTGATTCAAGACCCATTCCTGAGAGGCTGGGTCAGTGTAGTTCATTGCTGGTTTGCAGATGAGAACTCTAAATTTGGTATTAAGGAATTGATTGATTTTGTGCTACAAAGAAGGAAACAAGTTCATTATTCACAAGAGGACCACTCCTGATTTGTCACTGACCTGTTAGAAATATACAACTGGCAGGGAAAAATAGTGTCCATGTATCAAGAGAAGTAAGAAGACAATTTTGTGGCCTGTGGTACAATGTATAACAAACATGAGCTTATTTTCTCAGTAAATATGTGTTTACAAGTCTCCCTCCCTCTTATTTGAACTAAATTTGGGGATGAAGAGGATCTACCCTTTTATATTAGGTAAAGTGCAGACACATAGTATTTAGTGCACGATCCGACGGCTAAAGATGAAGGAGAAAATCAATTTAATATATTATCCAAGCTCCTCTATTTGGCTAAAGAATGAGCAGAATAGACACACTTGGGTAATAGTCTGCTTAAGGATATTGGACAGGATTAATTCCATATCTTGGCCTTATAACTTCAGTGTCTTATATTCTTAAATCACTTACTCTCTCTGTGTCTTATTTCTTATATCAGTTTTAAAGAGAAATAAAGGTCATAATGATAATACCTATTTATAGATTGCTTATACAGAGTGATTCATACAAAGATATATGATGTAAGTATGCAAGTCATCCATATTTTGAACACAGATACACACAAAAGAATCATTATATTATTTTCCCTGTATACCAAATGCAAACTCATTAATTGCTGAAAGCTAAAGACATATCTTTGGAACACTAATGTCTCCAAATAAAAATAAAAATAAAAAATAAACATTATAATAAAAAATAAACATTAGATGAAGAACAACCATGCCAGTAAGCTGGCTTAGAAAAGGATTCAGCACAATAGACTATATCCACACAGTAACCAAGCTCATTGAGTTTTGTAGGGAGTTCAAGATGCCACTCTGTCTCACGTTCATTGATTTAAACATAGCCTTTGATTCTGCTGATACCGAAGCCATCATTGAAGCCCTAGCCAAACAGGGCATTCAACCCAATACATCAAGATCCTTCATGAGCTATATTATGGTTTCACCACCAGGATCTCACCATTCTACAGAGAAGTAATCATCAACGTCAAAATAGGAGTTCGGCAAGGTGATACCATTTCACCAAAACCCAAAACTCTTCAGCACCACCCTTGGAAATCATTATGCGACAATTAGAAAGGGAAGGGATGGGAGTGAAGATAGATCTACACCACCTACAACACCACCTCTAGTTCCAGAGGCCCCATTCACTCTCAATGGAACAAACATCTCTGAATGCAGCAGTATGTGTACCTAGGTCGGGAAGCCAACATGATGAACGACCTAAAACCTGAGCTGTGCAGGAGGAAGAGAGCGGCATGGGATGCCTTCAAAAACATAGAAGAAATAGCTAAAAGGACAAAGAACCTTCAGCTCCTGGCACATCTCTTCGACTCTGCCATTCTCCCTGCATTAACATACGGCTTCAGAGACCTGGGCCCTACGAAAGCAGGATGAGCATGCTATTCGGGTCTCCCAGAGAGGAATCGAAAGAGCTATGCTTGGAAAATCACGCCTCACTCAAGTGAGAGAAGGAATCCAGAGTTCCGACCTCCATTGGCGTTCCAGGGTCAAGGATGCTGTCTCGTTTGTGAAGGCATCGAAAATAAGATGGGCGGACATGTAATGCGATTTGGAGACGACCACTGAACTAGAGCTGTTACCAACTGGATACCACGGGCGTCAAAATATCACTGGCTTGGGGCCAGAGCAATAGCCCAGCGGGTAGGGCATTTTCCTTGCACGCAGCCGGCCTGTGCTGGCCTGAGTTCGATCCCTGGCATTCCATATGGTCCCCCGAGCACCATCAGGAGTAATTCTTGAGTGCAGAGCCAGAAGAAACCCCTGAGCATTGCCGGGTGTGACCCAAAAAAGAAAAAAAAGATCACGTGGCTGCCTACCTACAAGATGGTCAGACTTCTTTGTCAAGACCCTGAATGAACAGTTTGAGGTTCTTCGTATCCCTGAAGCAACCAGATGCCATTGGGCTACACTGGCATGTGATAGTGTCAAATGGAAATGTTACTGGCACCCACTCAAGCAAATCGATGAATAACGCAATGTCAAGTGATCAAGTGATCAATCAAAAAGCTAGTTATAGTAATCTAAACCATATAGGAAAAACTTCAGAGTGAGGGCTAAAACAGTTTTGACTAAGAGGACATATCTAGTGAATTATGCATACATAAATACTTGGGTTGGAAAAATTGTTTCACTATCATAACCTTTTTATGTTGGTATTTTAGGCAACGAATAATTGTGCTAAATTTCATGGTTTTGGTGAACAGCATGTCTTTACCATAACCACCACCAAAGCTCTCCAAATCCTACACCATCGTCCTTGTGTCACTTCTAGTTCTTTCATCCCTAACTCCGACTCCTATTGTTTATTAATCTCAGTTTTGCAATCAAGGTCAAAAGTTTGTTCCCACTTTATTTTGTCTTTTTCCTTGTTTTCTTTCTTTATATGCCACAGAGGACTGCGTTTATTCAATACTCTTTTCCCTTTGATTTATGCCACTTTACATGATACTCTCTGGTTCCATTCAATAACCTCTCTCTCCATTCAAGGTGTAACAAGCTGCAATATTTTACCTGTTCTTTTAGCTTCATTATATTCCATTTTGTTTCTATCACTACAAATTTCTTATTCTACCACTAATATTTGAACATTTATATTGTTTCCTTTCCCTGTTTATTGTGCTTATTGCTCCAAGTCCCTTATAGATATTCAGACATCATTTCAATTTGGTATTCTTCTGCTTTTGATAAAAAGCTCTATTCTTAGTTTTAAGTCTCCGTTTTGTTTTCCAAACAGCATCACATTCAACATTACCATAAATGAAGGAAGGTTTCTTTTCAACACCAATATGATTGTTTCCAATCTTTTGTTATCTGATAGTCTTTCTGGTGTGAAATAAGGCTTCATTGTGCCCTTGGGATGAACCCAGAGCCACGGCAGAGACTGGCAAGCTACCTGTGGTTTATTCAATATGCCAAAAATAGTAACAATAATGGACCTCATTCCCAACGAATGGAGATGTTACTGGTGTCCCCTCAAGAAAATCGATGATCAACCAAAAGACAAGTAACAAGTGTGCTGTTAATTTCCATATAAAAACTTAAGAGTGAACACATTTTCATGTTCTAAAGGCCAACCATTTTTTTTTATCAGAAAGCATCTGTTCTATATTTTTCTGGTGAGATTATTGGTCTTTTTCTTCATTTCTGTGAATATTTTATGTCTTATGTATAGGCCACCACCTGATTTATGATATGCAAATAGTTTCTCCAATTCATTAGACTAACTTTGACTATTAGTCTTGGTTTATTTTGTCATGCAAACATATTTTAGTTTGATCTTGTAATTGCATTTGTTTACTTTTGTTCTTGTTATATTAGCCAATATAACTAAATCATGGAAGATCCCTATATAGATTAAATCCTAGAGTATTCTGTCTTCATCAATACATTTTATGGGCTTTGGTTTAATCTCAATTCTTTTATACATATAATTAATTTTGCATAATATGTAGCAGATTTGTTTCTTTTTTTTGCTTGTTTTTACTTTTTGGGTCACACTTGGCAATGCTCAGGGGTTACTCCTGGCTCTGCACTCAGGAATTACGCCTGGCAGTGCTTGGGGACTATATGGGATGTCAGGGAATAAACCCCAGTTGGTCTCATGCAAGGCAAATGCCCTACCCACTGGGCTATCTTTCTAGTCCCTATGTTTCTTTCATTTAAAATTTTGTCTATATGGCTATCCAATTTCCCAGCTCCATTTTTAAAGGCGCTTTTCTTGCTCAACTACATGTACTTAGTGTTTTTGTGACAGATTAATGATATACCTAAAGGTCTATTTCTGAACTTCCACATCTATACATTTAGCAAACTGCACTTATTCCAGTATCCCACTTTTTATGGTACTGGAATAATTAGTGGAATAATATATTTATAGTACGATTTAAAATCAGCTAATCTCATCTATTTTTTCACCCTGAATTGGGAGTTTTATGATTTAATAATTTAGTATTGTTTTCTAAGTTTTTAAAGAATGAAGCTGTTATTTTGAGAGAGAAAACTGTGAATTATTTCAGGTAGCCTGGTGCCCAGGCTGAGAACTCTGGTGTGGGCAGTTTCTTCCCCAGCTCCTTTTTATTCTTCTGGAACCCCTGGCAGTCATTCCCACCTCCTATATCCACCACCATTTTAACTCATTGGCCCAGACCATAGATTCTCAAGTGTTTGGGTTGGGATGTCTCTTATCAAACAAAAATAATAACACAGAAGGTTAAACCATCAACAAACAGCTTAGTAAGTTTTTAGACAACAACTAACAACCCTGAGACGGCAATTTTCACTCGATGAATTTTTATGCTTAATTATTTTATTATTAAAGCTCTGTTTTGTAATCAGTTTCAACTCTATAATTTAACTGTGTGGCTTTGGTCTATATTTAAGTAAAACTTTTTTAAATCTTTTCTATATTAGCTTCTAATTGACAGAGTACCTTAATTTGCATTTTAAGTCAGTAATTGATTTTTTTTCAGTTCATACATTTACTGCTTAGATTGATACAGCAATCCTTGGCTCTTTTGTTTCTACTTCGATGGATTCTTACATATTTTCCTATAAGACTATCTTCCTATTTATTGATTCCCTGTTCAATTGTTTTGCTTTGTTGTGAATTTTTTCAGATCACTACACTAAACATGGAGAGCATTGTTCGAGTCTTTTTTTCTGGCAGTTTGAAAAGATTTAGAGATGGTTGTGGTTCTTCTTGGGTCTTTGTCATCATCTGTTGATGTCTCTGAATTATTGATTTTTTTTTTCATTTTTCCTCTGTCATCTTCAAAGTGATCACTCATGGCTCTGGGCATCTCTCTCCATTCAGTAGGGTTCATATATCTCCCTCGACTACAGTAGAGGTAGGGAGTGTTTGTTATCTCTCCATGCAGTCTACAGAATAGACCTCTAGTTATTCATGACCCCAGGGGTATGTCTTGCCTATGACTTACCATTTTTTACAATTCCACATGTCCCCAGTATAAACTGAGGCTGGGAATGAATACTACCTGGGAAGGAGGCATAGGGTCTGACGTTGGTTTGCTCTTCTGCTTTGCCTGACTCTCACTGGGACGTTAGGGCTTCTAGTGGAAGAAAGATTGGTCCTTCAGTGAGAGAGGTGTGTTTGGGTGACATCAGTGCTTATTGCCAGTGATGTGGCTGTGTATGGGACTTTGTCATTTTCCTACAGCATGGAATGCAGTACCTCCTCTGGGAGATATAAATGCCAGTGAGTGAGGTAAGTAGAGCACCTAGCTCCAAGCAAAACAGCCTTGACATCATAACAGCCTACAAAATCTAATACATTGTCATGAAATATAATGAACATAGAATTTGTCTTATGCAATCAATAGGCCAATTGTTTGTAACAGCACTTTATCTTAGCCTAGTATGGGATTCTATTACTAAAAACTGTTCACAAAATATTCCTTACCCTTAGGATATTTTGTCTGGTAATAAATATCTCAAATAAATACTTAAGAATGATATGAAAAAAAAAACATGTTTACTATTTTACCAGGAGTCGGTCAGAATTTTAATACAGCATTTAGATTTTATGAAATATGAAGTAAAGAAAATCACTACAAACATGTTTACACAAATTGGTCAAGTAGTTTGAAGATTACTTTGATTATAATAAAAGTAAATTATCCATACATTTTATCTCACAAATATACTCTGTATATAGAAATCTAAAGATTAATAATGCAAAAATGTTTAAATTTATCTGATGTACTATTACCTATATTTATAAATTTAACTATTTTATGTTAATATATTTCTGTTTTAGTTTTCCTTTTCTTTACAGTACCATATGGTATTCTTTTCATACATTTTAAAAAGCATAAGAATTTGGTTAAAATATATTTTGACACACCTGTAAAGTCCTTAGAGAAAAGAGACTCCTTATGCTGTCTCATTATTTGAATTGCAGCTTATTCACGCTGGAACTTCTCTAACAAAAGAAAAAAGAATAAAATTAAAATAATAAAAGTACATAACTACTTAAATTTTAGGCTGCTACTTTAATAATTCTAATTTACAGTTCAGAAGGAATATCTGAGAGAACAGGAAACACCAAAGGTTTAAAGAAAATCAACAAGATATTTTCCAGTTCAATATGCATTCAATGTGCAAATTAATAT
Source organism: Cryptotis parvus (assembly GCA_021461705.1). Classification (NCBI taxonomy): domain Eukaryota; kingdom Metazoa; phylum Chordata; class Mammalia; order Eulipotyphla; family Soricidae; genus Cryptotis; species Cryptotis parvus. The sequence continues at coordinate 19,634 of JAJIBD010008619.1, read as the reverse complement.
TTAAATAAATATATAACAACCTGGATCATATAGAGTATTGTCCATACCAACATGGAAAATTCTCCCATTTACCTGAAAAAGGGAGAAGTAAAAGGAAGCTGAATGATGCAGAGACAATGCTTGAAATCTTTGCTAAAAGGGCCATTATGTGGGTGTGTTCTATTTAAATTATGAAGCTCTTACATCCTAAAATTGAGTACAATAATTCTGTGCTAAACAGGAGTTGTTTTTCTTAGATTATTCTATTTTATTCTTATTTTTGATATAGAGCAAGGGTCTTAGAAGCCTTTTTAGAGTTTCTTATACTTTGACAACAAGGGAATCATTACTTTGTCTTTGACTATACTTTTAGTGCCTAAATAAGAAAGCTATCTCAAAGTAAGGTATATAAGAAGTGAATATAACAAAATATGTTTTTATGAAGTCTCTAAACCCAACATTTTTACATTTAACTATATATAGTTAAACAGAAAAAATATTATATATATAACATTATAAATTATATATATATCCCATGGTAAGCATATTTTACTTATACTATTTAATGAACTTTAAATTTCTTACCTGTAATTTTATTTCATTTTATTTTATTTTAATTTTTTATTATACCACAGTGAAACATACAATTACAAAGGTGTTCATAATTGGTTCTTGGTAATAGAGTATACCAGCACCCATCCCTCCACCAGTGCCCCATTTCCACCACCAATGTACCCACCCCCTCCCACCCACCCCCCATGCTGCCTTAATAGCAGGTACCCCAGTTTCCTCTCTTTCTCTCTCTGTCTCTGTCTCTCTGTCTCTGCATCTCTCTCCCTCTTATTTTACACATTGTGGCTAGCCCTGCAGATATTTAGAGTTTATCACTTAAGTCTCTTTGTGTATATTCAATGGTGAGTTTTAATCTGCCATTACCATTTTCCACATTTAGTAAAACACTGGTATCTATTTATGACGTGTTAATGAATGCAGTCATTCTATATCTGTCCTTTTCCCTCTGACTAATTTCACTCAGCATGATAGACTACATGTCCATCCATTTGCAGGTAAATTTCACAATTTCATCCTTTCTGACAGCCGCATAGTATTCCATAGTGTAGATGAACCACAGTTTCTTTAGCCAGTCCTCTGTTCTCGGGCATTTAGGTTGCTTCCAGATTCTAGCTATAGTGAATAGCGCAGAGATGAATAAAGAAGTACAGATAGTGTTTCTGCTATGTGTTTTTCGGTCTCTAGGGTATATTCCCAGGAGTGCTATTGCTGGATCAAATGGGAGCTCAATATCTAGTTTTCGGAGGAATGCCCATATTGTTTTCCAAAAGGGCTGGACCAGTCGGCACTCCCACTAGCAGTGGATGAGAGTCCCTTTTTTCCCCACATCCACGCCAGCACCAGTTGTTCTTGCTGTTTTGGATGTGTGCCAGTCTCTGTGGTGTGAGATGGTACCTCATTGTTGTTTTGATTTGCATCTCCCTGATGATTAAAAATGAAGAACACTTTTTCATATGCCTTTTGGCCATTCGAATTTCTTCTTTTTGGAAGCTTCTGTTCATTTCTTCTCCCCATTTTTTGATGGGGTTGGCTGTTTTTTTTCTTGTGAAGGGCTACCACTGCCTGATATATCCTGGATATTAACCCCTTGTCAGATGGGTATTGGGTGAATATCCTTTCCCACTCTGTGGATTGTCTTTGTATCTTGGTCACCGTTTCTTTTGAGGTGCAGAAGCTTTTCAATTTTATATAATCCCATTTGTTTATCATTGCTTCCATTTGCTTGGTCAGTGGTGTGTCGTCTTTAAAGATACTTCTCGTTTTGATGTCGTAGAGCGTTTCTCCTATGTTTTCTTCGATGTACCTTATAGATTCATGTCTGATGTTGAGATCTAGAATCCATTTTGATCTGACTTTTGTGTATGGCTTTAGAAGGAGGTCTAAGTTCATTTTTTACATGTAGCTGCCCAGTTTTCCCAGCACCATTTGTTGAAGAGGCTTTCTTTGCTCCACTTAATATTTTTTTTGCTCCTTTATCAAAGATTAAGTGGTTGTATATTTGAGAATGTGTTTCAGCATACTCAGTTCTATTCCATAGGTCTACAGGTCTGTCTCTATACCAATACCACACTGTCTTAATTACAACTGCTCTGTAGTAGAGCTTGAGGTTGGGGAAAGTGATACCTCCCATATTCTTTTTCCCAAGGATTGCTTTAGCTATTCGTGGAGTTTCATTATTCCATACAAATTTCAGGTACGTTTGTTCAATTTCTTTGAAGAACATCATGTGTATCTTTATAGGGACCGCATTGAATATGTATAAAGATCTAGGGAGTATTACCATTTTGATAATGTTAATCCTTCTGATCCATGAGCAGGGAATATGTCTCCATTTCCTCAGGTCTTTTATTTCCTGAAGTAACGTTTTGTAGTTTTCTTTGTAGAGATCCTTTACATTCTTCGTAAAACTGATTCCTAGGTATTTGATTTTCTGTGGTGCAATTGTGAATGGGATAGTTTCTTTAATGTCCCTTTCTTTTCTTTCGCTGTTTGCATATAGGAAGGCCATTGACTTTTGGGTATTGATTTTTTTTTAATTTATTTTTTTAAATTTTTTTATTATACCACCGTGAAACATACAATTACAAAGGTGTTCATAATTGGTTCTTGGTAATACAGTATTCCAGCACCCATCCCTCCACCAGTGCCCCATTTCAACCACCAATGTACCCCTCATCCTCCCGTCCCCCACCCGCCTTAATAGCAGGTACCCCAGTTTCCTCTCTTTCTCTCTCTATCTCTCTCTGTCTCTGCATCTCTCTCCCTCTTATTTTACACATTGTGGCTAGCCCTGCAGATATTTAGAGTTTATCACTTAAGTCTCTTTGTGTATATTCAGTGGTGAGTTTTAATCTGCCATTACCATTTCCCATATTTATTAAAACACTGGTATCTATATCCTATTAATGAATGCAGTCATTCTATATCTGTCCTTTTCCCTCTGACTAATTTCACTCAGCATGATAGACCACATGTCCATCCATTTGCAGGTAAATTTCACAATTTCATCCTTTCTGACAGCCGCATAGTATTCCATAGTGTAGATGAACCACAGTTTCTTTAGCCAGTCCTCTGTTCTCGGGCATTTAGGTTGTTTCCAGATTCTAGCTATAGTGAATAGCGCAGAGATGAATAAAGAAGTACAGATAGTGTTTCTGCTATGTGTTTTTCGGTCTCTAGGGTATATTCCCAGGAGTGCTATTGCTGGATCAAATGGGAGCTCAATATCTAGCTTTCGGAGGAATGCCCGTATTGTTTTCCAAAAGGGCTGGACCAGTCGGCACTCCCACTAGCAGTGGATGAGAGTCCCTTTTTTCCCCACATCCACGCCAGCACCAGTTGTTCTTGCTGTTTTGGATGTGTGCCAGTCTCTGTGGGGTGAGATGGTACCTCATTGTTGTTTTGATTTGCATCTCCCTGATGATTAAAGATGAAGAGCACTTTTTCAAATGCCTTTTGGCCATTTGAATTTCTTCTTTTGGAAGCTTCTGTTCATTTCTTCTCCCCATTTTTTGATGGGGTTGGCTGTTTTTTCTTGTGGACTGCTACCAGTGCCTGATATATCCTGGATATTAACCCCTTGTCAGATGGGTATTGGGTGAATATCCTTTCCCACTCTGTGGATTGTCTTTGTATCTTGGTCACCGTTTCTTTTGAGGTGCAGAAGCTTTTCAATTTTATATAATCCCATTTGTTTATCATTGCTTCCATTTGCTTGGTCAGTGGTGTGTCGTCTTTAAAGATACTTTTCGTTTCGATGTCATAGAGCGTTTCTCCTATGTTTTCTTCGATGTACCTTATAGATTCATGTCTGTGTTAAGAGGCAAGTTCATAGCTCTTCAGGCATTCATCAGAAAAGAAGAAAAGGCCATCATAAACAATCTGGGTATTGATTTTGAACCCTGCTACTCTGCTATAGGAATGTATTATTTTTTAGGGGCCTCTTGGTAGAGAGTTTCGGGTTTTCCAGGTATAATATCATGTCATCTGCAAATAGTGATAACTTGGCTTCTTCTCTTCCTATCTGGATGCCCTTAATGTCTTTTTTCTTCCCTGATTGCTATGGCAAGTACTTCCAGTACTATATTGAATAGAAGTGGTGAGAGTGGGCAGCCTTGTCTTGTCCCTGATATTAAGGGAAGGCTTTCAGTTTTTCCCCATTGAGAATGTTGCTCGCTGTGGGCTTGTAGTAGATGGACTGGATTATCTTGGGGAAGGTTCCTTCAATCCCCATTTTACGGAGAGCTTTCATCATGAACGGGTGTTGAATCTTGTCAAATGCCTTCTCTGCATCTATTGATATGATCATATGGTTTTTATTTTTCTTTTTGTTGATGTGATGTATTATGTTGATTGACTTGCGGATGTTGAACCATCCTCGCATTCCCTGAATGAATCCCACTTGGTCATGGTGTATAATCTTTTTGATGACTCTTTAGATTCTATTTGCTAGTATTTTGTTGAAGATCTTAGCATCTGTATTCATCAGGGAGATTGGTCTGCAGTTTTCCTTTTTTGTGGCATCTTTGTCTGCTTTGGGTATCAGGGTGATATGTGCCTCATAAAAGCTATTTGGGAGTGTTTCTGTTTCTTCAATTTGCCAGAAGATATTAAAAAAGAATAGGGAGTAGGTCCTCTTTAAAGGTTTTGTAGAATTCACTGGTGAATCCATCTGGACCTGGGCTTTTGTGTTTGGGGAGAATTTTGATTACCGATTCTATTTCCTCGATGGAAATAGGTTTGTTGAGGTATTCCAAATCTTCTTGTTGCAAACTTGGGAAGCTATATGACTTCAGGAATTTGTCCATTTCTTCTAGGTTTTCTTGTTTTGTTGCGTACAGGCTCTCATAGTAATCTCTGATGATCTTTTGAATTTCTGTGGTTTCTGTTGTGATGTCTCCATTTTCATTTCTAATTCTATTTATTTGGGTTCTCTCTTTTCCTTTTCTTACAAGTCTTGCAAGTGGTTTGTCAATCTTGTTTATTTTTTCAAAGAACCAGCTTTTGGTTTCGTTGATCTTCTGGATTGTTTTTTGACATTCCATCTCATTGATTTCTGCTCTAAGTTTTATTATTTCTTTCTTTCTGCTTTGCGTTGGGCTCCTTTTGTTGATCACTCTCTAACATCTTAAGTTGTGAAGTCAGACTGTTTATGATGGCCTTTTCTAATTTTCAAAAAATATGGAACGCTCCACGAATTTGCGTGTCATCCTTGCGCAGGGGCCATGCTAATCTTCTCTGTATCGTTCCAATTTTAGTATATGTGCTGCGAGCGAGCACCTTACCTGTAATTTTAGGTGACATTAGAAATCCTAGAGAAAATATTGAGAATTGAAATAATATAAAATATTTAATAAATTGTTTAGAAGACACAAAATGTTATTATTCCAAAGATTTACTCTTTTGTTTGCTTTTTTGTGTCACACCCAGGGATGCTCAGGCGTTACTCCTGGCTCTTCGCTCAGGAGCTAATCCTGGCAGTGCTCAGAGGACCATATGGGATTCCAGGGATTGAACCCGGGTTGACCGTGTGCAAGGCAAATGCCCTACCTGCTGGACTGTGGCTCGGGCCCCCAAAGATTTACTTTTTTACAAAATTTGTTTCATCTAAATCAGGATCAGAGTGATATCACAGTGGGTAGGGAACTTACCTTGCATTTGGCCAACCTAAGTTTGTTACCCCAGTACCTATTGAGTTTTTCTAGAAATGGTCACTGAGACAGAGCTATCAGTGAACCCTTGGAACTTCTGGATGCCCCCACACAAAAATAAAGAAAAATTTTTAAAAATCATCTATAACTCTGATAGAACTCCTAGTTTATAGTGAGTGTACAGAAGTATTGCATGTGATACTATAAATAAACAATGTCAAAAATTTAAAAGACTTTGAAAATATTTACATTTGCTTACAGTTTCCCAAAGAAAATATGGATTTAAGAATTAGAAAATAAACAAACACTTTTAATAATAATGCAATAATGACACAATGATAAGCAATTTAGGAGACAGCTGCCTCTATTATGAAAAGTGTGTGGAGTGTACATATTTTCAGTCAAAGGAAAACAGGAAAATTTTAGTGAGACAGGAATAAAAAAAAATCTCATGGATCAGGAAGCAAGCAGATCTGAGGCTTGGTGCTTAGAATAGAAAAAGGAAAACTACTGAGCTCTGCCAAAATAACGATAACACAAGATATTGGAATCCTGAGTGCCATAATTAATCAAAAATCTATAATGGGCTATTCTTCTCTTATTATAATATGAATTTTGCACATAACATTTTAAAGTTCTATAAACAGCTTTCAGATATATAATAAATATGTTATATTCATATTATCTTTATGTTGTTTAAATGCACTGTTCTCTGAGAAAACTTATTACAGAGAATGATGAAAACAAAAAGAAACATGGTCTGAGTAGAAAGAAGCAGTGCCACAGACCTAGGATCCAATCTAGTTTCATGAATCAGAATGATTCGGTTCAGTTACCACATGCAGTGCCAGGGATTCAACCAGGCTTGATTTCATCAAGGTATGCCACAATCCTAGGATAAAACACTAGAGAAGGATCTGATGCTAAACACAGGATTTTAAAACATAGACTTAATAGGAGTGTATTATTTTATTATCACTAGTGATAGTGATAGTGATAGTGATATTTTATTATTAGAAAATTATGATCTCTGACCTCAGTCCCATGAATCAAAAGCATCATTTTTAATGCTAAACATTACACACGAAACTAGTTTTATATTAAAATGACTAAAGAATAATACATTTATTATTTATTCAATGAGTTAAAATTTGTATATAAACTGATTTCAGTGTGCTAATCACAAGACAGGAGGCAAAATCAGGTTTTTGAGTTTACAGCGATTTGACTATTTGGAGGAATGAAGATAGTAAAGTTTCTTAGAAAAGATTTGCTGAGTGAAGCCTGTTCAGAAATTGATACTAAGAAATTCTAGGTACTTAATTATATAAGTCATGTTAGTCAAGAAGTAATTCATGTGTTGAATAATCACCTAAACTAGAAGTTTAGAGTCTAACATGTGTTTTACCTCCAACTTAGTCAAAACACTCCATAATATACACATGCAAATGTAGTTGGTTGTGCATACCAACCATGTATACATACCTATGCATCAATTTGTGGTTTGATTTACCTCTATGAGGTAAATTATAGAATGTGAGTAATAAGTAATATAGATCTTACATATTTCCCCATAGGAATACGTCTATTGCTATTTATTTGCTTTGTCTCACATTCTTAGTGCACACAATGTTCTTGAATGATGCAAGGAAAAGTGTATAGTGAAATCAGCTTCAATCTCATGTTATGCAATCAAAGTTCATCTGCCAAAATCACATGGCATTAATTATATTATCTATACAGTTATATAAAATATGTATATTATATACGTTTATATATACATATTATATACAATGACCGTTTTCCTTCTCAAAAGAATAAAATGTCTCAGGCAATTAAGCCCATAAGATATGGATGGCCACCATTAGTTAATATAAAAATATATTGTATGCATGAAAAAATGTTTAATATAGCGCTGTGTTGGCAGAAGGTAGATCTAAGGATATGCGAAGGAAGGTCTGATGGATACTGCCTGTTAACAGATACACAGGGACTTCTGGCAGACTGTCTCCCAATAGTTAGTATGTAGAAATCCCTAGTGAGACTGTTAATCAAAGCTGCAGGTACCCAGACAAGGCTATCCTAGGTCATTTCTCTGTACATTTCCCAGTTGGCTGTAACTAGCCGAAGATGGAGTCTAATGGACAATGCTTAAAGTTAGGCAAAAAACAGGTTTTTCTTGTTCTTCTGTCTGACACGACCTTGCCATCATGGGCTAGTTTGGAAGGCTGCATTAGCAACTGCAATGGGTTATAATGTTCATCTCATCTTACCTAGATAGCACCCCCTGCAGGTTTTTGGTTTCTGGCTGTCTCCTTCCTATTATTCCTAAGTCCTATTCAATGAATGTGAACTGTCTTTGTAATGTAAACCATGCAAACTTTAAGCTGTATTGCTCTTTGAGACTATGGGATAAGAGAGTTGGGGTCTTGGTGGAGGTAGTCAGTCAGTCAGCTCAAGTAAGTGAGCTCAGGTCAGTGAGCTCAAGTCAGTCAGTTCGGTCAGTCAAATGAGTTATTTCAAGTCAGTGAGCTCACGCCAGTGAGCTCTGGTCAGTTAGCTGCAGTCAATCAGCTTCAGCCAGTTAACCACCAAGATGAGAACTGCTGCCCCTCCGGCTGGTGATTATTAAAAATATTAATGGAAATATATCTTGTGCCTGGAGTCTCATCTCTGCGCCTCCAACCCGACCGGACATTCCTGCTTCAGTGCTGCATATGGTATATCTAAGATAACAGACAAAAGGGTAGATTAGTTGTTTTCAGAACAAAGGGATTATATGGTGAGGGTTTCCATGAAAATTCAGGAAATTAATTGGATATCAAAGTATAGAACTGAAATTTGCTAAGTGAATGCTACTCATGAAAGTTTTGAAGTAGCCAAAAAACCTTTCATGTAGGTATTTAAGGGAAGTGAAACTAAGATTTCCACAGGTTAAACAAGTTACTGAGTCATACCACGAGGAGCTGTCAAGCTTGTCTCCTCACTGAACAGTCTAAGGGTGGGTCTGGATTTTCTATACAATACTGCCTTTCATGAACTTTTCAGATGTTGGTTTGTTTTAATTGCTTATCAATATTTATCATTGTACATAATTTAACTGAGTTTCACATATTTCAGGTGTGTGCTCTTCCACTGACATTCCCAGCAGCTTGCTGTTGTTCTCTACATCAAATCTGCCCACATATATTGATGAATAGAGCTGATTATATATTCGTTCATTCTACTTCTCTGGCAGTCTTTTTCAAGCCCAGCCAGGTATGCAGATCCAGAGACTCACACACACACAGGGCAGAGCTGCTACCTGCTCTCCCTGTGCTCAGATCAAGAGGTGCCTGGGAGGGATGGTGGGTTCAAGCCTTCACCCGCAACCCCAGCAGAGCCTTGCAAGAAGCCAGAGAAACCCCCACACCATGAGGACCACCATTTTCCACATCCGAGCTCCCCTCTGGTCAGAGCTCCACCCAGCAGAAGAGCTGATAACAGCCCAGCTTGTCAGTGACCCACCCTGCAGCAGTCTTTTTCAAGCCATCCCAGGTATGCCAATCCAGAGACTCACACAGACGGGGCAGAGCTGCTACCTGCTCTCCCTGTGCCCAGCTGATCATGAGGTGCCCAGGAAGAATGGCAGGTTCTAGCCCTGGCCCGCCACCCCAGCAGAGCCTTGCAAGAAGCCAGAGAAACCCCCACACCATGAGAGCCGCCGTTTTCCACATCCAGACTCCCCTCTGGTCAGAGCACCACCCAGCAGAAGTGCTGATCACAGCCCGGCTCGCTGGTTCATCAATAAATGCTCGAGTTTTGAGGTGACTACTAGAGTATCCCACCTGCATGGCAGAGCCTGGCAAGCTACCCTTGTAGTATTTGATATGCCAAATATTGATAAGAATTATAGACCTAATTCCCATGACTTGATGGAATGGTTTGAGGATATTTATGTTCCTGGATCAGGCCAATACCGTTGGGCTATTTCGCATGTGACAGGACGTATTGAGATGTTACTGATGCCTGCTTGAGGAAATATATGGTCTACGGGAAGACAAGTGAAGTGATACAAGCGATCTACTTCTCTATTGACGTAGTCTTAATTTATATCCTCATCATCTCTCACTTAGTATAGTAGGATGATTTTTTTTTCTAAAATCTGGGAAGTGACTTGTGTTACAGGTCAATCTCAAATCTCTAAGTGTGCAAGGAGAAAACTATGAAGGTACCTTATACTTTTTGAACCAAAATAAGAAACTAGATTTTGAACCATCTATTATTTCAATGTAATCCTCACACAAGAAAAACATGATTCCTTGGAAATATGTTTTGTACAATAATTGAGTTAGAAACCTAGGGAATACATTTTCATGTTTGAGCCAAAAATGTAATCATCTTGATAAATGCTTATTATCTAAAACTCTGGGCGGATCCGGCCCAGGTATGCTGGTCCAGAGACTCTCCCACATGGGGCAGAGCTGTTCCTTGCTCTCCCTGTGCACAGCCGTTCATGAGGCAGTCGGGAGGCATGGCGGGTTCTAGCCCTGGCCCACCACCTTGGCAGAGCCTCACAACAAGCCAGTCCACCCCTCCCTCACTCCATGGGCACCACCATTTTCCACTTTTGGACTTCCCTCTCGTCAGAACTCCACCCAGCAGACCAGCCCATCACAGCCCGGTTCACCGACACCCACCCTGCAGCAGCTTTTTCCTCAATCCGGCCCAGGTATGCTGGTCCAGAGATTCTCCCACATGGGGCAGAGCTGTTCCTTGCTCTCCCTGTGCACAGCCGTTCATGAGGCAGTCGGGAGGCATGGCGGGTTCTAGCCCTGGCCCACCACCTCGGCAGAGCCTCACAACAAGCCAGGCCACCCCTCCCTCACTCCATGGGCGCCGCCATTTTCCACTTTTGGACTTCCCTCTCGTCAGAACTCCACCTAGCAGACCAGCCCATTACAGCTCGGCTTTGGCGTGGCAAACGGCCGCCGCGGTTCATCAATAAATGCTTTATTTGGAGGTGTTTAAAAGAGTTTGCCTCCTGCACGGCAAGCCTGGCAAGCTTCTCGTGTTGTATATAATATGCCAAATTCCAGTAACAATTATATTAGGTCATTCCCATGACCTAACATAATGGTTTGAGGCTCTTTATGTTCCTGTAACAAGCCGATGCCCCTGGCTCTACTGGCATGAGACAGGACATATGGAGATATTACTGGTGCCCGCTCTAGCAAATAGATGATCAACGGGAAGATCGTGATCGTGATCGTGATCTAAAACTCTGATAGAGGAAACTATGATCAGAAAGTATCTTGGATTTTTCCAGATATAATATCTAGTTTGTTATTTGTCTATGACTGTAGAGAACAATTAGCTTGACCTAATTTCCAGTCAGACAAATCATGTCATAGTTAGGTTTTGCTGGTGTCCTTACATATTGTTTGACTAATAGCTTGAAAAATACTTGCAGTAGGATGTTTGCAGGCTTTGGGATACTTAATTCCTCATAAAGGAGAGTGATGTCTGGGAGACATAGAATGTTGGCTGGTGTCAGTCAAAATAAACCTAACTAATACTACAGCATATGAAAGGAAAATGTAACGTGGGTGATTGTTACTTCCTTAAGTAATCAGTATACTCTCTAGTTTCCTATAGCAGTTGTTCTAAGATTAATCCAGCCCTCTGATTTAGTCATCATCACACTTTATTTTCAAAATGTCAATTTGGATGGCACATTCATTAAAGCCATTATGACGTTAATCATGATGATATTCCCAGTAACTGATGTTTAGTCTGACTAGGAAAAGATAGGCTATTTATACGCCACAGTTTTCTGTCAAATATAAGAATGCCTATTCTAGTCTGATGCAGCTCACTCCTGGAGACCAGTTCTTTATCTTGATTGATGCCATCACTGTACATAAGATAATATCTGTTCTTCATTTTTTTTTCTCAATAGCTACTACATACCACATTCTGATTTCTCACAGATTTCTCACTGTACCTAATTTCTGTGCCACTACTTCCATGAATAGCTATCTACAGCTAAGGTAGGATAAGTCTGCCAGCAACCTTGCTCATTTAAATTCACCTTTCAAATTCATGCTATTATAAAACTAAACAATGAACAGTGAAGTGCTATTAAATACCATCGTAAATAAAAAAGGAATGAACTTACAGAAAATAGCAAAAAGATGTGTTAATGCAATAAAAAGAGAAGTGCAGAAATACCTCAAAGTATATGTGTGTGCTTGTGTTTATAATTTTTAATTGTTTTCTTCAATGATAAAATGTTACATGTCAAGTATAAGATATGGGATAGATTTTTCAATAAATAATGCTGGGAAACTGGCAAATTATTGGAGGAAATCTGGTACTTATTCCAAGTACCTACTAATGCAATTTCAACTTTAAAATATTACCAATAAAATTTTAAAAGCACTGTGAGGAAGATAAATAATTTTAACCACAGAATGGGAAAAGCCTTTCTATGAATAATACCATGGGGGAAAATCATAAAGAAAAATGCATACAGGATTGATAAAATAAAACTCTAAAATTGTTGTTCATGAAAGGATGTAATAAAATATTTAAAACCAACAACAGATTAAGAAAAATATATTTCTAACACATAGGAAAGATATAGAGTTGATGTTTTAAAGGGTTTTAATAAATCAGAAAAAGCAATATCCTGATAATAAAATGAGCAAAGAAGAAATTCTCATTCACACACACAAACACAACTAAAATTTCATGACACAAAAGCTGATAATAGAAGCATTAGTTTTTTACCACCTGGAAGCGCCGCGGCCGCTGTCGAGCTTCCTGCAGCGGCGGCCACCGAGCAAAGTGCCGTGGCGGGGCAGAGAGCGCCCGGCGCGGGGGCGCCTCCCGAGTGGCCCCGCGACGCCAGGCCTCGCGTGGAAAGGTCACACCCTGTCGGGGCGCCGCCGGAGTCCCCGACAGTGCCGGGAAGCGAAGTTCCCTTCTACCTCCGAAGCCGGGCGAGAACGGATGAAAACTCAGGAATCCGATGCAGTTTTAAAAGGCTTTACTTATCACAGGTTCAGGCATACAAATCAGCAAAAAGGAAAAACCCGATGCTTAGGATTCCAGGCTAGAACCCCAGCCACGTGTAGGCCAAGATGGCGACTACCACGTAAAAAAGCTTCCAAGGGAATGCACGCTCACAAGGAGAGAGATCCCACAAGGAAGAAAGAAGCAAGAGCGGGAACTGGCTAGTTTATATCCCTGTAACTCAGACCTTCCTCCCACTGTTATGGAAAGCAGGGAGGGTCCAATGCCCTTAGGGTATTTGTAGGAAGGAGGAATAATAGCACAGGGACTTAGAATCTCTGCCTTGCTGTGTCTGGTGCTTTCAAGTCTTGGTGTTCCTCACGTACAGTGTGGCCGTGCAGCTCCGCTCTTTGAACTGTCAGTCATCTTGGAGTTGATAGCAGTGAATTCTGCTGTCAGTGATCCCCAGTGCCACGAGTGATTTCCAGCCACACTGAGTCAGATATCAAGTTGTTCTAGTACAACCATATAATAATTAATATCTGAAGTCTTAATTTAACATGGATATTAACAGTGATGACAGATAAATGCAGATGCTTGGGGATCAGATACTAGGCGAAACTCATTTTAAAAAGGTTTCCCAATGAGTGGATCATGATGACCGGATTGTAGGGACTTGCCATAGTATGGCTGCTTCCCGATCTACTCGTGTTACAAGATCAACAGTGGGGTTAAACGGCTTGGATGAATCTTTTTGTGGTAGAACTTTAAGGAATCGTAGCATTGCTCACCCTGAAGAAATCTCTTCTCATTCTCAAGTAAGATCAAGATCACCAAAGAAGAGACCAGAGCCTGTGCAAGTTCAGAAAGGAAATAATGGGAGAACTGCTGATTTAAAACAGCAAAGTACTCGAGAATCATGGGTAAGCCCTAGGAAAAGAGGACTTTCTTCTTCAGAAAAAGATAACATAGAAAGGCAGACTGTAGAAAATTGTGAGAGAAGGCAAACAGAACCTGTTTCACCAGTTTTGAAAAGAATTAAGCGTTGCCTTAGATCTGAAGCAACAAACAGTTCAGAAGAAGATTCACCTGTAAAACCAGACAAGGAGTCAGTAGAACAGAGGAGTACAGTAGTGGACAATGATGCAGATTTTCAAGGGACTAAACGAGCTTGTCGATGTCTTATACTGGATGATAGTGAGAAAAGGGAAGTTAAAAAGGTGAATGCCAGTGAGGAAGGGCCACTTAATTCTGCAGTAGTGGAAGAACTCACAGGCTATTTAGCCGTCAATGGTGTTGAGGACAGTGATTCAGCTGTTATAAACTGTGATGAGTGTCAGCCTGATGGGAACACTAAACAAAATAGCACTGGTTCCTGTGCATTGCAGGAAAAAGCAGTAGCTGAAAATGGGGATTCGAAACCCATGCGTCAATGCTCCTTGATAATAGGAAGGAGGACAGTTATGTAGACCATAACGTGCTCTGCACAGAGTCAGAAGCACAGATCAAATCGGAGGATCACAAAGTAGTAACTGCTTGCTTGCCTGTGGAACATGCTAATCAACTGACAACTGAGCCAACTAAAGGTCCCGTTTCTGAAATTCAGTCATCTGTAAGGGATTCTGAGGAGGAAGTAGATGTGGTGGGAGATAGTAGTGCCTCAAAAGAGCAGTGTAATGAAAACACCAATAACAACCTTGACTCGAGTCTTGAAAGTATGCCTGTCTCTGGAGAAGCAGAACCATCTTCCGTCCTAGACTGTGTTTCAGCTCCGATGATGTCTTTATCGGAACCTCAAGAGCATCGCTATACGCTGAGAACTTCACCACGAAGGGCCGCTCCTTCTAGAGGTAGTCCCACTAAAAGTAGTTCTCCTTGCAGAGAAAATGGACAATTTGAGGAAAATAATCTTAGTTCCAATGAAACAAATGCAACTGTTAGTGGTAATATAAGCGAGGCTCCTACAAATCCTGATGAATATTCTCAGAAAGAAAAAGGGATATGTTGTGACCCAGAAAATTACGGGAGTGAAGGACTAAGCAAGCCATCCTCAGAGACAAGACTCAATATTGGACACTTGTCATCTGCCAAAGAGAGTGCCAATCTGCACATTACAGAGGAGGAAGATGAAGATCCTGATGTTTATTACTTTGAATCAGATCATGTGGCACTGAAACACAACAAAGATTATCAGAGACTATTACAAACGATTGCCGTACTCGAGGCTCAGCGTTCTCAAGCAGTCCAGGATCTTGAAAGTTTAGGCAAACACCAGAGAGAAGCACTAAAAAATCCCATTGGATTTGTGGAAAAACTGCAGAAGAAGGCTGATATAGGGCTGCCATATCCCCAGAGAGTTGTTCAGTTGCCTGAAATTGTGTGGGACCAATATACGAATAGCCTTGGGAACTTTGAAAGAGAATTTAAAAATCGTAAAAGACATACTAGGAGAGTTAAGCTAGTTTTTGATAAAGGTTTACCTGCTAGACCAAAAGCCCTTTAGATTCTAAGAAGGATGGAGAGTCCCTTTCATACTCAATGTTGCCTTTGAGTGATGGTCCAGAAGGCTCAAATAGTCGTCCTCAGATGATAAGAGGCCGCTTATGTGATGATACCAAACCTGGAAACATTTAATCAGTTATGGACCGTGGAAGAACAGAAAAAGCTTGAACAGCTGCTTCTGAAGTACCCTCCTGAAGAAGTAGAATCTCGACGCTGGCAGAAGATAGCGGATGAATTGGGCAATAGGACAGCGAAGCAGGTTGCCAGTCGAGTACAGAAGTATTTCATAAAACTAACAAAAAGCTGGCATTCCAGTCCCAGGCAGAACACCAAACTTATATATATACTCCAAAAAGTCTTCAACAAGCAGACGGCAGCACCCTCTTAATAAGCATCTCTTTAAACCCTCAACTTTCATGACTTCCCATGAACCACCAGTTTATATGGATGAGGGCGACGACCGATCCTGTTTTCATAGCCACATGAACACTACTGTCGAGGAGGAATCAGATGAGGAAAGTATTCCTATTGTATACAGGAATTTGCCCGAATATAAGGAACTATTACAGTTTAAAAAGTTAAAGAAGCAGAAACTTCAGCAAATGCAAGCCGAAAGTGGATTTGTTCAGCACGTGGGTTTCAAGTGTGATAATTGTGGCATAGAACCTATCCAGGGGTTCGGTGGCACTGCCAAGACTGTCCTCCAGGAATGTCTTTGGATTTTTTGTGATTCTTGTTCAGACTGCCTACATGAAACAGATATTCACAAGGAAGATCACCAATTAGAACCCATTTATAGGTCAGAAACATTCTTAGACAGAGACTACTGTGTGTCCCAAGGCACCAGTTATAATTACCTTGACCCAAACTACTTTCCAGCAAACAGATGACATGGGAGAAAACATTATATATTAGTCCTCTTCAACACATAACAATGGTATCATTGTGAATTATGTGCACAGTTTGGAAAGATTCTCTGCTTTCCCTGAAATGACACTCACAGCATGACAGCTTCCTGAGTGTTCTCGTCCAGTCCAGCTCTGCACCGTTGTGGCTCTAGATCACTGTTCAGCAGCTGAACATTTCTGGTGAGCAAAGGGTTTCCCTGGTGATTTTTTTCACTACCACCTCAAAAAAAAAAAAAAAAAGCCTGTTAGGTGGTGATCTTAAATGGGTGAGGTGGAAACGAGAGCACACATTAAAGAGAGAGTAAATTCCAAAGGTTTCAAAGAACTTGCATAAATACGAGAAGACAAAAGTATTTACATTAAAACAGTTTAGTAGCTTTCAGTTTTGTGAAAATAGTTTTCAGCACAGGAACTGACTTCTTTAGACAAAGTTTTAACCAATGATGGTGTTTGCTTCTAGGATATACACTTTAAAAAGAACTCACTGTCCCAGTGGTGGCCGCTGAATGGCCTTAGTAAATTGGAGCTGCTTAACCATATTGATGTCTAATTTTTTAAACCACAATGAACTGTCCTTATTACCAACAAGTGAAGCACTACGGGGGCAGCTATGGCATTGCTTCCTTAACCAGCTCATGGTGTGTGAATGTTAGAAAATCGTCACTCAAATATATTTTTTAAATGTAATGTTATATAAGATGATCATGTGATGTGTACAAAATATGGTGAAAAGTGCCAGTGGTAGTAACTGTGTAAAATCTCTAATTCACAACATTAATTCCTTTAAAATACACAGCCTTCTGCCTCTGTATTTGGAGTTGTTGGTGCAACTCATCAAAGAAAACTGCCTAATATAAAAATCATATATATGGTAATAATTTCCCTCTTTTGTAGTCTGCACAAGATCCATAAAAGATTGTATTTTTATTACTATTTAAACAAGTGATTAAATTTAGTCTGCGCAGTGAGCAAGAGTTCACATGCATTCTTTTATACTGCTGGATTTTGTTGTGCATCATTTAAAAACATTTTGTATGTTTCTTCTTATCTGTGTATACAGTATGTTCTTGAATAATGTTCATTTGTCAGGAGAACTGTGAGAAATAAACTTATGTGGATACTGTCTGTTTATATTAAAAAAAAAAAAGAAGCATTAGTTTTTAATCTAATAACAGTAGATATAGCAGGGCTTGAGATATAGTACAGTGTGTAAGGCAGTTGGGTTGGCATGCAGTCAACCTAGGTTTAATCCCTGACACACAACATGGTTGCAGAGCTCCACCAGAAACAATTCCAGAGCATAGTCAAGAGTATGCCTTGAGCAACTCTGGGTGTTGCCCCAAACCTGAAATAAATAAATAAATGAAATGCTGGAATCTTGAAAAATTATCAGTTTTCATTGCCTACTAATTTGGAGGATTAATAAAAAATCCAACTAATTCTTATACATATATATGTGTTTTTACTTTAATTGTAAATATGGATTACTTTTCCAGAAAATACAAAAAAAAAATATTTATTGGTATTCAGAAAGTTTCTATAAGAAATAAAGCATTTGGGGCCAGAGTGATACCACAGTGGTTAGGGCATTTGCCTTGCATGCAGCAGATCTGGGTTTGATACTTGGCATCCCATATAGTCCCCTAAGCACAGCCAGGAGTAATTCCTGAGCAAAGAACCAGGAGTAACCCTTGAGCATTGCTGGGTGTAACATAAAGATCAAAAAAGAAAAAATACAAAAAAAAAAATAAAGCACTTACCAGGAACAAGGTCAACCCCAGTTTATCCCTAGAATTGCATATAATCCCTGAACACTGTCAGGAGTGATCCCTAAAACATAAAGCCAGGAGTAATTTCTGAGTAATATTTGTTTTTGTTGCACCCAGCAATATTCAGGGGTTACTCCTGGCTCTGCACTCAAAATCACTCCCTGGGTGTTGGAAACCATATAGGATGTACTGCTGACACAGTACTGCACTATGTCCCTCATCTCCACCAAAATGGTCCTAAGTACGGTGCTAGGAGTAAATCTTGAGAACCACTTTGTGTAGAAAATGGCCCGACTCAAATTTTCCTCTAAAATTTAGTTGCTTCTTAGAGAAAAAGGGTCTTAATTGTTCTTTCAAAATGTAACTTCAGCAAAGATAATGTCAGAATGTACCGGAAGACATGGAATGATATCTCACATAGAATGAGTATCTGAATGTTGTCCACAGAAACTTCCTCACTCATCTGTATTATGTAGCTGTGGCAGATGAAGGGTGCATTTTCCTTTTCTCTAAATATCTTAGTTCAAGGTGTTTCTCCTTTTCTCCATCACATTGTGTTAAATACATCACTATGAAAGTATAGTTTATCTTGGTCAGTAGTTGAACCTACATAATAGTTGACACTGTATCACTGTCTTCCCGTTGTTCATTGATTTCCTCAAGCGGGCCCCAGTAACATCTCAATATGTCCTGTCTCATGCTAGTAGAGCCCAAGGGCATCTGCTTGCTCCAGGAACATAAAGAGCCACAATCCATTCGGAATGAGGTCTATAATTGTTACTGGTATTTGGCATATCAAATATAACACGGGTAGCTTGCCAGGCTCTGCCATGCAGGTAGCATACTCTTGCAGTCATCTCTAAGTCCAGCATTTAATGAACCATGCGGCCGCAAGAGGCCACGCGAGCTGGACTGTGATAGGCTGGTCTGCTGGGTGGGTTCTGACGAGAGAGAAGTCCGGATGTGGAAAATGGAGGCCCTCATGGAGTGGGGGTCGTCTGGCTTGTTGCAAGGCTCTGCTGGGCTGGCGGGCCAGGGCTAGAACCCGCCATCTCTCCTGGGCTCCTTGTGAGCGGCTGGGCACAGGGAGAGTAAGTAGCAGCTCTGCCCCATGTCTTTCATATACAGTTGACACTGTATATGTCTTAAAGGTGTTCAATTATTTCAAATAAAAGGTTGTTGACGTTTTCTGGGTTACTATGCGAAAAGATGTGGTAAGCTGAAAATTCTGTGGTCCTCTCAAGGAGATTCTTAGAACATCATGACTACATGGTCCTGATTAAAAAAAAAGAAAAGAAAAAAAAACTTTCATTGATGAAATCTACCTTGCTTCTATTGTTGACACATATAGATAAAGGTGACGAACAGATTTCAAGAAAAAAGTTGAAAATGTTTCATTCTTTTCTAAGCTAGATATTGTCAAATTAGAAAAAAAATTTGGCAGCATCCAGGTTGTGTATACAAGGACTTTTATTCCCATTTGCTTATTTTTGGTTTCAGTTGTCTTTCTAACTCCTTTGATTCATTAATTTAAGGAAAGCTGGCGTGATTGCACAGTGGTTAGGGTACTAACCGCATGTGGCCCAGGTTTGAGGTCCAGCATGATCCCCCAAGGCTGCAAGGAGTGATTTCTGAGTTGAGAGGCAGGAGTAAGCCTTGAGCATGGCCAGATATGCCCCAAACAAACAAACAAACAAACAGGATGGAAATTTTCTTTGAAAAGCATCATTGCTGGGATGTGTTTTTTGGTTTTT
>JAJIBD010008618.1:0-50191 GCA_021461705.1 Cryptotis parvus | reverse complement strand
TGGGCCGCTGCATTAGCACAACTAAAGGGCTTAGGTGAGGTGCAGGGAGGGATTATCTAAGGACATTTAACACTCCCTGCTTTCCATAACAATGGGAGGAAGGTCTGAGTTGAAGGGATATAAACTAGCCGGTTTTCACTCTCCCGGGCTTCTTTGGGGGCTGTGCTCGCCGTGAGCAGTCGCCCTGTTTGGAAGTGTCTCTTCCTTTCCCAAAGCCTTTGCACGTGGTGGTCGCCATCTTGGCCTACACGTGGCTGGGGTTCTAGCCTGGAATCCTAAGCATCGGGTTTTTCCTTTTGCTGATTTGTATGCCTGAACCTGTGATAAGTAAAGTCTCTTTAAAACCTCATCGGATCCCTGAGTGCTCATCCATTCCCTCGCCGGCTTCGGAGGTAGAAGGGAACTCGCTTCCCGGCACTGTCGGGACCCCGGCGGAGCCCCGACATTTGGCGCCCTTGTGTGGGCACCACGAACATCGCTCTGGTCTAATTATCATCGGACAGAGATCATCTGCCTCCGAACCGTGAGTAAAATGATGGATATCTCATGGTATAGATACATTGTATCTTTTATTGGCTCGGAACCATACATAGCCCAGTCTATAAAGTTCCTTTCTGAGAACTACTCTATCTTTTCACAAATCATCTGGGTCCTTAGCGATTTTTAAACTGTACCTTTGCGTAAGGACAATGTTTAATAGAGAGAGGGAGGAAAGTAATAAATTGAATGCAATCTTAAGGGACTAGATTTACTCAGCAATTGAAGAAATAAGTGAGGATCATAAAGCTACAGGTAGACTGGTCTTAAAGCTTGAGGACAGAATTATTAAACAGAGTTTAAAATTTGAAAAAGAAATTAGAAGAACAGGAAAGTAAAATTATTAACCAGATTTTAAAATTTGAGAAAAAATTAGAAGAACAGGATTTAAAATTCAAGGAAAAATTAGAAGAACAGGATTTAAAATTCAAGGAAAAAATTAGAAGAACAGGATTTAAAATTCAAGGAAAAAATTAGAAGAACAGGATTTAAAATTCAAGGAAAAAATTAGAAGAACAGGATTTAAAATTCAAGGAAAAATTAGAAGAACAGGAAAGTAAAATTATTAAAACAGGATTTAAAATTTGAAGTAAAGTTAGAAGAGCAGAAGAAGGATATCGATAAAATCAGCATTATCTTAGAGGAAGAAATTGACAGACAGAGAGATAGAATAGATGGACAGAAAGAGGAGGTTTGGAAGTTACACATAAGATTGAAAGAACAAAAGGAAGAAACATATAGGAAACTTTGAAAACTTAAACCAAGAAATGGATGTGTTACGCAGGGAGATTTCTGATTTCATAACTTATCAATCAGGACCTAGCGCATACCCAATACTGAGGCGTGAACCAACTAAAAGCCGCTCTCACAAACACGCCCAAAACTGTAGACTTGAAAAAGGTGTATACATTCCCAGCAAAAAAATTTAAAAAGAATTCTAATGTGGCTGATAACTTAGAGGAGGAACAGGAAAACCCAGAGGAGGCAAATTCCCAAGCTGAAAATCTCCCCAGAGTTAATACCCTCAATGGGGTAGATGTTCCTCTGCCAGATACTACAAGCTCTGATGAGGAAGAAGGGGAGAAACAAATTAGCTCGAGTCAAAGAGCAAAGCCCAGCAATCTTTCTCATGACCAATCTAAAGATAAAGTAAAACCGATTCATGAAGACTTAAAAATTGAGGCAATAACCCCGCTTAGGAAGGCTTGCGACAGGTTTGGAATATCAAGTCCTTATACTTTAAAATATTTAGCTGATTGGAGCGAAAGTAGTCAGTGGGTATTGGGAGACTTTGAAACGGTAGCCGATACTTGTCTAAACAAATCACAGTACATGCAATGGCATATGTGGTATGCAGATGGGGTTAACCAGAATATTGACACTTTAAGAGAAAAGGAATCAGGCCATACTATAACTTTTGCCATGCTTAAAGGTGAAGGTGAATGGAAAAACGAAGCAAAACAAGCTACATTACCTGAACCTATTTTAAAATTCGCTCGGGAGACAGCATTAAAGGCTTGGGAAAGAGTAGGTTCGACCCAGAATTTCTAGGTAGCTATACAAAAATTTACCAGGGTCGTGATGAACCATACTTTGATTTTGTTGGGAGATTATGTGAAAACAATCCAAAGACAGGTTCAAGACCCAACCACTCAAGAAATCCTAAAACGAAACTTAGCATATGAGAATGCTAATCAAAAAATGTCGGGCATTACTATATGGTATTAAGGAAAAAGGCTGACCTCATGGGGTATCTAAAGGCCTGTAGAAATGTCGGTTTAACCTCCAATAAAACACAGGATGATATAGAGGCTTATCCCATAAGCAGGAGGGATCAGGAGAGGGATGAAATGTCAGGACAGCTCTAGGGAGAGAAACAAGTCAGACAGCTCTAGGGGGAGAAACAATAAACTTCAAAGGATAAACAATAATCGGAGAAACTATTCTAATAATCGCAGCTCCACCCTCGGAGGGCCCCCACCTGGACCATGCCCAAGGTGCAGAAAAGGAAAACATTGGGCCAGAGACTGTCGGTCTTGGAGGCGGAGTCAGCCTCAGGCTTCATCTGGACAGATAACCTGCTTTATCTGGGAAAGTAGGGACACACCGTAGAGATTCGCCCATCTTCTACAATTATCAATACAGGGCAACATTCTAATAATCCCTTTATAGGAAATGTTACATGGGCCCCTCCCAGGTTCCACAAGCTCCGCAGGCTCAAATAACATCTATGCCTCCCCTAATGCGGGAAACTGGGTGGGGCCAGCCCCAGGCCCAGCTGAATCCAGGGGCACTCTCCTTCATTCCACCTGCCCACTATCCTCCCGAATCAGAATCCACAGAATTACAGTCAATAAATGCTCTCTGGCCTACCCCATCAGGCAGTGGCAGTCTCGACATTCTCTGCCCTAAGACTGTCACAATATACCCAAGTCAAGACCCCTACATGCTAAAAAAAACAGGGGATAAAAGGACCTGCTCCCCAGGTAGTATGGGTTTAATTCAGGGAGCGATTGGCTGAAATTCTAAGGGAATTATGGTGCATTTCGGACTTCTGGATCCTGAATCTCATGGAGAGATAATACTGTCAATATCTGTGCCAACTAAATGGACTTTTAAAAAGGGGAACCACTTGCTAAACTATTATTATTTTTTGAGGATCCGTGTAGTCAGTCCGAACACTCCACAGCTGGTGGCTTAAACAGTACCAACCATTCTGCCAACTTCATTGTTGGTTATGCAGCCACACAGAACCAAGCCCACCAGCCACCTGCTAACTATCTAGTTGGGTACACTGCCAGAATTTCTCAGGCCAAGCGGCCGGTTATACCCATCGAAATTTATAAAAGGAAATTCAAAGGCATGTTGGATACAGGGGCAGACATATCCATAATCTCCACCAAGTATTGGCCCTCTAACT
Organism: Cryptotis parvus; assembly: GCA_021461705.1. Classification (NCBI taxonomy): domain Eukaryota; kingdom Metazoa; phylum Chordata; class Mammalia; order Eulipotyphla; family Soricidae; genus Cryptotis; species Cryptotis parvus. The sequence continues at coordinate 46,734 of JAJIBD010008618.1, read as the reverse complement.
GGGCCCTAAAGAAAGTGTCCCATAGCCTGAGCGGGGTAGGCAATATCTCCTCCTCTCTTCTCCGACAGAGTGCCAGGTGGCTGCCGTGTATTGGCCCTGAAGGGAATGTGAGCCATGGTCCAGCCTTATATAGCCCCCTATGCCTTTAACTTTATGGGGTCGAGACATGCTGGAGCAGTGGGGGGCAGTAATCCACATACCTCGTCCCATCCGCCGAGCACCAATTCCAGCTCTCCATAATAAGCCTAACACCGAGTAACCCTTTAATTGGGGGGCCGCAGGGTTGCGCCACTACCTATCCGCATTCAGTGGAAGTCTGACAAACCTATATGGACACCACAGTGGCCCCTCAATACCAAAAAAGTTAGAGGCGCTAACAAATCTAGTGGAAGAACAGCTGAAATTAGGACATATTGAGGAAACGCTTTCAGAATGGAATTCTCCTGTTTTTGTAATACAGAAAAAATCAGGCAAATGGCGTTTGCTGATTGACTTAAGGAATGTAAATTCTACTATGGTCCCCATGGGAGCCCTACAACCTGGGCTCCCTCTCCAGCAGCTATTCCTAAGGATTGGCCGCTAATTATCATAGATTTAAAAGACTGCTTTTACAGCATACCTATCCACCCAGATGATCGGAAAAGGTTTGCATTTTCAGTCCCTTCCATTAATCATAAAGGTCCTTTACGTAGGTTTCAGTGGACAGTATTGCCCCAAGGAATGACTAATTCACCTACGATGTGTCAACACTTTGTTGGATGAGGTTTTTGCACCCATTCGCGCTAAATTTCCTGGTGCATACATCATCCACTACATGGATGATATCCTGCTAGCTTGTGATAATTCCAGAGATCTCCAGAATTTATATAATGATGTAATGACAGTTTTACCAGAGGCTGGCTTACAAGTAGCTCCGAGAAAAATCCAGATGCAGCCTCCATATGAATATTTGGCTATGCTTTGACCGCACTACAGTGCGCCCCTCAAAAGATCTCCATTAGTCAGAAAAGGCTCAAAACCTTGAATGATTTTCAAAAACTGCTGGGGGATATCAACTGGGTGCGCCTCCCTTGGTATTCCTAACTGTGAGCTCAGTAACCTGTTCCACACCCTTGAAGGTGATCCTGCTTTAAATAGCCCAAGGCAGCTAACTCCTAAAGCTCAGGAGGAATTAGATTTTTTCATGAATCGGCTTCAAAAATCTTACCTCCCAGATTTAATCCCGGAGAAAAGGTATGGTTCTTGGTCTTCAACACTCCCGAGTCTCCAACTGCTGCTATAGCCCAATTATCTGGACCGTTAGAATGGGTTTACTTACATAACAAGCAGAATCGTACTGCTACACCTTACCTTGAGATGATAGCTAACCTTATAATTAAGGGAAGATCAAGAACCCAAGTATTACTTGGACATGATCCCCATGTGATTGTACTACCTGGACCCTAAAAAAGAAATTGAAGCTGTTTTACCACTCAGTGAAATCCTTCAGAGAGCTTTAGCAGATTTTTCAGGAGAAATATCTTATCATTACCCAGCTGGAAAAACCTGGGAATTTCTGAAAAGGACACCTTTTGTAATTTCCACCATTGTCCGCTCCTCTCCCATTCCTGATGCTCCAGTGTATTATATTGATGGCTCCTCATCAGGAAGGGGTGGAATTACAGGTCCTTCGTTGACCACTACTGTGCATACAAATTATAAATCTGCCCAACAAGTGGAACTCGCCACCCTGATACATTTACTATCCCATGTATCTGGCCCATGTAATGTGGTGAGTGATTCTGCATATGTAATTGGTTTATTTCCTGGAATTGTCACTGCTTCTTTAAATGCCCATAATCCTATAATTCAGGAGCTGCTCCATAAACTACAAGATCTCCTCCGAAATAGAACATTCCCTATATACATCTCCCACATCCGTTCTCACAGCCGACTCCCCGGGCCAATGGTTCGGAGGAAAAGCAGCAGATCTCTTGGCAGCACCAGTATTTAAATCAGCTGAGGAAGAGCACCAGACTCTAGCATACAAATGCCCGCCGCCATGTACACCATGGCATCCCATGGAGACAAGCTAGACAAATTGTCCAGAACTGTCCTGTCTGTGCTCCTTTACATTGTACATCCCATGTAGCAGGAGCAAATCCTCGAGGTTTACAGACAAACCAATTGTGGCAGATGGATATAACTCATACTAACTTATTTCCCAACAAACCTTTCCTTCATGTGGTCATCGATACATATTCCCGGTTCATATGGGCTGTTCCTATGACGTCTGAAAGAGCTAAATCTGTTTGTTCATTTTTACTCCAGTAGCTTCTCCGTCATGGGTATTCCCCATACCATAAAAACAGATAATGGTCCTGCTTACACCAGCAAAACCTTCAAATCCTTTTTGCGAGGAATGGCAGATCAAACATATTACAGGAATTCCATATAATCCACAAGGACAAGGAATAGTTGAACGTGCCCACAGAACACTTAAAACTCAGCTATTAAAGCAACGAAAAAACAAGCATGCCTCCAATGGATTCTTTATCTTTAACATTATTTACCTTAAACTTCCTAAATATACCTCAAGGAGATCCCTATACCGCGGCTGAACGTCACTTTCAAGAAGATATGCAAACTCAAAACAGTCAATTCACCTATCTGGGTGAAAATTGATGATAAATGGATTGCAGGTCGCCTCCTCATTCGGGAAGAGGCTATGCTTTCATTTCTACAGACGATAACCCTGCCAAGAAACTCTGGGTCCCTCTGCGACTTGTTAAGACTAGAATTCTCCAAGAATCAGAAAACAATTAATTCTTTCAATATAAAGTCTTAAATTTTAAATTGCAAGTTGCTGTTTAAACTTCCTGGATTGGTTCCTTTTAATAATGATCTTGTTTTGCAGTCTGTGATCATGGTTCATGTCTAATATCTTGCCTTACAGCCTAAATATTTTCTTTCTTACAAAAAAAAAAAAAAGGGGTGGAAAATGGGTGGACTCTGATCACAGTGCTCATTACAAAAAATGTTTGCTAAATCAATAAAAAAATTGTTTTTCTAATGATTCTGTTCACAGGATGAGATATTCGAATCCAGTAAACCTGCGCTACAGTGCTCAATACTCCGAGACTCCTAAAACAGTGCTCGCTAAAAATTTAATAATTTGCAAAACTAATTTTTCCCAATGCTCTGTTCACAGGAAAAGACACTTTCTCACCATCATTTGCCGGCTTTATATTTATGAAGCGCTTGACTAGTTACCATTTATCACCCTAAATGGGTCACATATACAGCTGTAAGATATTGATCGATCAAATGTATGTGTGCGTGTGTGTGCATGTGGTGGCCACCATTATGTTTGTGATTAGTGTTGTGTCTATGTTATGGCTCAACTACTACCTTCTCAATTTCTGACCACTACAAACCTCTATTCATCAACTCCACTGCTGATCCACTAGATTTATCAATTTTAAAATCATCAATTCTCATACTTATTTCCCTGCTCCACCCATGTTGGAGCTTTATATTCTTCTCTCCATCCCAAACTTGGATCCCTACAAGGCCTTAAAATCCCTACTTGTGATTAACCTCGAAAAGTGTTTTTGTCTCGCCTAAGCTACAGGTACAGTTACCGGTGCCAATGTTCCCTTGCTGAAGAAGCCCCTGCAAGACGCCCACACCGATGGTCCAGACAACTGCTCCAGCACTCAAGACTCCTGTTCCAGAGTTCAAGATACCACACCGATGTTCCGGACACCTGTTCCAGCACTCAAGACTCCTGTTCCAGAATTTGAGATACTTGTTCCAGTGTTCCTGAGACGGGATCCAGTTTCCCTGACAATTCAACGAGTTCCTGATCGCTGCTCTCCAGAGACTCATACTTATATGATCACCGCTATTGCTGTTCCAGAAGTAGCCCCACAGACTTTACATAAAAAATATAGCAAATTGACTCTCACAAATTATGGACAGTGCAAACTATAGTCCGTTATAATCAGACAGCTAAAAAACACTTTGTCTTGAACTTTGCTTTGGGTCCAAAAAAACAAGTTAGGATCCTAAAGTAACATGTATTGTCATTTTGTAATTCGAATTGTTTTTCTTATCTTAATTTTCTGTACATTACTAAATATTTCTTACCTTTTCAATTTTTATTAGTAAACTAATCAGGGGAGTTGTTGTAGGACTCCTTTAAGGGCCGCTGCATTAGCACACTAAAGGGCCTAGGTGAGGTGCAGGGAGGGATTATCTAAGGACATTTAACACTCCCTGCTTTCCATAACAATGGGAGGAAGGTCTGAGTTGAAGGGATATAAACTAGCCGGTTTTCACTCTCCCGCGCTCTTCTGGGGGTGTGCTCGCTGTGAGCAGTCGCCCCTGCTTGGAAGTGTTCTTCTCTCCTTTCCCAAAGCCTTTGCACGTGGTGGTCGCCATCTTGGCCTACACGTGGCTGGGGTTCTAGCCTGGAATCCTAAGCATCGGGTTTTTCCTTTTTGCTGATTTGTATGCCTGAACCTGTGATAAGTAAAGTCTTTTAAAACCTCATCGGATCCCTGAGTGCTCATCCATTCCTCGCCGGCTCGGAGGTAGAAGGGAACTCGCTTCCGGCACTGTCGGGGACCCGGCGGAGCGCCCCGACACATCCCTACTTTTATGTTCATAGCAGCATTATTCACAATAGCCAGAATCTGGAAACAACCAGAGTGCCCGGAAATCGATGACTGGATAAAGAAGCTTTGGTACATCTACACAATGGAATTCTATGCAGCTGTTAGGGAAAATGAAGTTATAAAATTTGCCTATAAATGGATGGACATGGAGAAGATTGTGTTGAGCGAAATTAGCCAGAAGGAGAGAGACAGATACAGAATGACTGCATTTATCTGCATAACATAAATATATATGTGCATATTATGATACAAATATCCAAGGTCAAGTGAAACATATATCAGAAGGGCTTGTCAAAGGTGGAAATTATCACAAACGTGTGGGAGTCAGGAGGTTAGGTAAGACAGAAAATGGAATAGTGTGCTAACAATTGTCGAGGGTACTAATGCCAACCTAGAACTGAGCATTAAATAGAGGCAAAAGATACACATGACAACCCTTTAATGTATGTTCTGTAATCCATAGTCTGAAAGGGAAGGAAAAGAGAAAGAGAGAGAAAGGGAAAAGAAATAAAGAATCTGCCATGGGGAGGGCTGAGAGAGGGGGAGGGAACCGGGACGTTGGTGGTGGGAGATGGGCACTGGTGGAGGGATGGGTGCTGGAACACTGTATGACCAAAATCCAAATATGAACTTTTTAATTGTATATCTTTGCAATTGTAAAAATAAGAAATTTAAAATAATAATAATAATAATAATAATAATAATAATAATAATAATAATAATAAAGAGATGTGTCCAGAGCCAGAGGTTCTTTGTCCTTTTAGCTATTTCTTCGATGCCTTTGAAGGCCGCTCTCTTCCTCCTGCGCAGCTCAGGTTTCTGGTCGTTCGTCATGTTGGCTTCTTGACCTAGCAACACATAACTGCTGCATTCAGAGATGTCTGTTCCATTGAGAGTGAATGGGGCCTCTGGAACTAATTCATTTTTCATAAACATAGTTTTCTTTAGATTCAGCTGTAGACCTATCTTTCCACATTCTCGGTCGAAGTCAGCCAGCATTTGTGCCTCTTGGCTAATGTTTGGTGTTATTAGAATGATGTCATCAGCGAAGCAGAGGTGGTGTACTTGCCGACCATCTATCTTCACTCCCATTCCTTCCCATTCTAATTGCTGCATGATGTTCTGGAAGGTGGCGCTGAAGAGTTTTGGTGAAATGGTATCACCCTATCGAACCCCTCTTTTGACATCAATGATCACTTCCTTGTAGAATGGTGAGATCCTGGTGGTGAATCCGCAATAAAGCTCATGAAGGATCTTGATATATTGGGTTTGAACACCCTGTTAGGCTAGGGCTTCGATGATTGCTTCAGTCTCCACAAAAACAAGGCTTTCTTTAAATCAATGAACGTGAGGCAGAGCGGCATCTTGTACTCCCTACAAACCTCAATGAGCTTGGTTACCGTGGATATGGTCGAGGTGTGCTGGAATCCTTTCCCGAAGTCAGCTTGCTCGCATGGTTGTCCTTCATCTAGTGTTCTGCCAATCCTGTTCAGGATGACTCATGTAAACAGCTTGTAGATGACAGACAACAGGCAAATGGGTCAACAGTTGCTGATGACGTGAATGTCTCCCTTCTTGAACAGTAGAACTGTCCTGTTTGTTTTCCACTGAGAGGGCATCTTGCATTCATACAGGTAGCGTGTGAAGAGCTGAGCTAGTGTATTGATGAGTACCGATGACAGATTCTTCAGGTGTTCGGGCCTGACTTTGTCTGGGCCTGGTGCTGTTCCCTTCTTTACCGACGAAATGGCATGATGGATTTCTGAAGGGAGAATGTTGGCAACGACATAATCATCCTGTGGAATTTGGTATGTGGGCAGGTGAAAGTGGCTATCAAAGAGATCTGAGTAGAAGTCATGGATAATCTTCTCCATTGATTTCTGGAAGATGTGATAGATCCATCAGGGCGTCGGAGGGCAGTCATCTTGGTCTTATAGTTGGTGAAGGACAGGCGGGCGGTGCGAATGCTTTTCCCGGCTTCTGCTGCATCTTCCAGTATTTCTGCTCTTCTGTCTTTGAGGTCTTCTTTTATCGCTTCTCTGCACTGCTTTGCAAGCTTGGACATTAGCATTTGGTCGCCTGAGGCTCGCGCCTTGCAACATTGGCGAATGAGCTCAAGAGTTTTTGAAGACAGGCGTCCCTTTTGTGTCTTTCTCTCTCGGCATTCTTCGCACAATCATGGAGGTGCTGAACCAGTCGGTTGTATTCTTCATCAATGTCGCCAATGATGGTATCTTCCCATGTTGCTGCGATGGTACCAAAGAGTTCCCAGTTGACGGTCGCTCTGGGAATTCTCTTCTTAAACTTTGAAGCCTTTTCTCCCCTTTGGATGAAGTAGAATTTTGCACGAAGGAGACGGTGTTCCGATCCTGTTTGGAATTTGGAGACGACAGCAACATTGGTCAGACAAAACCTTCTATTGAAGATGATATGGTCAATTTCATTGTGGAACTGTCCACCAGGAGATTCCCATGTCCAACGCTTCGCTTCAGCCTTCCTGAACTGTGAGTTCCCATGAATGATCTTGGTGGACATGATGAACTCAGATAGTCTCTCACCCTGTTCATTCCATTCTAGGCCATGGGTCCTGATGTGGAGTTCTTCAGCCGATCTTCTCAGTCCTATCTTGGCATTAAAATCACAGACTATGATCTTGTAGAAGGTGTGATCTTTTTTATAGAACTCCTCAAGTTCCATGTAGAATTTCATCTTCTTTGTATGTGGATGTTGGTGAGTAGACAATGAAGATAGAAATTGCTGGCAGTGGGCCACATCTCTTCAAGTGCAATCATCCTATCCGGTGTGTTAGGCATTCAAATGAATCAATGTTGATGGCCATGTTCGTGTTGACAAGGACACCAACGCCACCGACGCCTCTTTCGTCGGCGGATGTTCCAAGGAACATTTCTTCTTCTGTGTCAAATACAGCATGATGCGACTGACACCTCCTCATCTCAGTCAGACCAATGATGTCGTACTTGATCTTTTGTGCTTGCACCATCAGATCCTCAATATATGCTTCCGATGCCAGCATATGTGCATTGAAAGTACAGACAGTCATTTTAGTCCTTCTTCGCTTTGGCAGCCTAGGATGGCCGTGAAATTTTATCAGGCACTGCTTGTTCACCTTTCTTAATGCTGCCATATTAAGGGCTCTTTTTGGGGTCAGGAAAATAAGCATTTTTGTTACTGGTTTTGACATATCGAACACGCATCGGACAGCTTGCCAGGCTCTGCCATGCGGGCGCTATACTCTCATTACCTTGTGGGGCTCTCTCAGAGGGGGGGGTAGAATATTCATGGTAATTTGGAGGTAAATCGTGTGGCCTCACAGTGGCCACGTGCATGGGGAAAGCTGGTTTCTGCTCTGCCAGGTGTATCTGTGTCTGTGGCTCAAGCATTCCTGGGCTTGAAATACTCTCCTCTGAAGGGCGGGTCTCTGCAGGGTGGGTCATTTTAGGCTGGGTTTCTGACAAGCCGGGCTGGAGACGCATTGAACCCCCTGCATTCCATGGACCATGAGAGCGACTTCCGACCCGAGTCCACCATCCTGATGGAGCCTTGGAAGAGCCCAGAGAAACCCCCCACACCTAGCTGGCAGCCATCTTCACCATCTGCACTCCACAGCTCGTAAGATCTCCACCCAAGAGATGTCATTCTCATATCACATATATTTAAATACTACGTAAATACACACATTTATGAATTTGTCATTCTCAAAATGGCTCTCCTAGACCATTATTGTCATCATTATTTTTAAGCCTAATCATTTTTCCTCATATATTTGTGCCTCTGATCTCCTGATGGCATCTGTGCTAGGCAGGAGCTGCAGAACTGTTATAGATCACAAGTTATTCTCTGGTGTTGTCACCACACTAATCAGAAGCAGCAATTAAATATCTTGCAAGCAATTTTAACATTCATTAGACTAATAATGGCAAGAAATAAATTGAAGCCTTCGTATGTTGCCAACTGGGCTCCCTATCCTTGTTCTGCTCTGCATTTCTGGAAACCATTTCTATATACAAACCAAGCTAAAAAGAAAAATGCTCTTTTTTGCAAAAATAAAAGGACAAGTTTAAGCTACTTGCCACTGTGGGGATAATCACAATCATATTAAAATGCAACTCAATGGCTTATCTTTCTTCTTTCTCCTCTATCAGTCTGTAAATTAATTCTTTTATAGATATGAAAGCAATGGTCTATTTTTGTAAAAAGTGCTGTTTTTCAGTTACTTCCTGAGCAATGTAGAGTTACTTATGGCAATCTCTGAATTATGCACTCTGCAGATTTAGACTACCACTTTTTATAAATAGGAAGCTATAATTTAGCTCAATTCATTTTACAAGGTATAGGAGAACACCCACACATTCTTAACTACCTGTGGTAACAATGAGATGTGTGTGTGTGTCTGTGTGCAGGCCTTGCATGAGTGCGTGTATGTGTATGTGTGTGTAAGGTGTTGCTGCTTGAGTTTATAAAATGCAGGAATGGTTAGTGAATAATTTTTGAGAGGAATTTTGATACCTCAGCACCCAATTTACTCATTCACAATGGATGCCAGTAAAGATTTTTAAAAAAGAAAATATGCTATGTATCTTCTTGTGAATTTCCTCCATGGCTTCCTCTGATTAAAACTCCCATTCAATGTAAAAAAGGAGTGCAGTGGCTGGAAAATCAGTACAGGGGCTAAGGTGCCTTGCATACAGCTGACGTGGGACAGATACTGAGTACCAGATATGGTCCCCTATGTACTACCTGAAGTGATTCCTGTGCATGGAGCCAGGAATAAGTTGAATGCCACCAGGTAAGACCCCAAACAAGACAAAACAATAAAATAAAATACAATTTAATAAAAGAAGACCAATTTGTGGGAAGGTATTTTTGCTCCTTGGAGCTATAAAGAGTGGTTCCATGGACCGTTTGAAGATCCCAACACCTCCCTATTAAAGGGTTCTGCTGGGTTCCTTTAACCCCACACATTTTACATTTTTCCAAAATCTGGATAACAAGAACGTTCATTCTATTACAGGACTAACTGGTCTGGAGACATCTCAGTAATTCCTACAGGAAGCCCCTCTGAAACCTCACCTTGCTGTACACGCAGAAGAGCCGCAGTGTCCTTACTCACAATTAGGTAACAAATGAGTAACATCTTAGCAATTGAGATTCCGTTTCAGCTTCTATATGGCTGGACCTAAGAAGATTTTTTTTTTCCACCTTGGATGAGCTTCCTTTTTTAACTACTCCTCTCTTTTCAGCTAAATCTTAAGACAAGAACACAAAAGAAGTTCCCTCAACCCACACATGGTTTAGTACTTTGTTCAAGAGTAGCTCAGAGAAGAGAATAATATTAATATTCTACAAGGAAATGTGTAGGCCTGCCTCCTACTTGGAAAAACCTACTTTTGGAGGGACCAAAAATAAGAATTCTAATCTGAGAACATGGGTGGGCTTCTGAACATCCATCAACCCTTAAATTAATAGGCAATATTTTATCCATATTCTAGGTAAGCAGTTACAGATTTTCAGCTAATTCTTTGAGTTCAGGACCCCCAAAGCAAGTGGTCCACTGGATTAGCTGAGTGGCTTCAGATAGTCTTGGGGCATATAGCATTCTATGGAATCAAATATTTATTACACTGAGAAAATAGCTCTCAACATGGAATCCCTAGCTATTTCCAAAGATGAAGCCATTTTATAATAAATATGAAATACACTTTTAGAAAGATAAGGACTTGGAGTGTTATTAAACATTTTAAAAGAATTGTCTAGGATTGTACCTAAGGTGGTATAAAAGTGTTCAGTTTTAAGAAAGGCTGACAATAAGATTGGAGAAATCGTTCAATGGATCTAGTTTATGTTCTGCATGCAGGAAACCAAGTGTGATCCCCAGATCTTCACGGTCCATGGAACACTGTCAGGAATGAGCACTGCAACAGGAGTTTATTGAGAACCATCAGTGTGGCCACCAGATCCAAATTTACTAAATAAATATTTTAATAACGGGTATTAGTTATAGCCAATTGAGGATGAGTGGATACAAAAAACAAGGCATAGTATATATCTGGAGTTGATAGATTTTGGTTTTAATTTTTTGGACCACACTCTGTAGTATCCAGATTTTGTGCTCAGAGATCACTTCTGGCAGTTTTCAGGACAGAAGCCAGGATAGCCTCAAGCAAAACAAGTGCCTTTCCAACTGAACTATCTCCCTGGCCACAGATCTAAGAGCTTTATAGTTAAATATTTTAAGGTAAAGATAACAATTTGATAAAGGAGCAAAAAGTATGAAATGGAGCAAGGAAAATCTCTTCAACAAGTGGTGCTGGGAAATCTGGACAGTTACATGTAAAAAAATGAATTTGTACCATGCACAAAAATCAGATAAAAATGTATTAAAGATCTCAATATCAGACTTGAATCCATAAAAAGAAAATATAGGAAAAACCCTCCACAACATTGAAGCTAAAGGCATCTTCAAAGATGAAACACCACTAACAAAGCAACTGGAAGAAAAGATAAACATATGGGACTACATGAAACTAAAAAGTTTCTTCACCTCAAAAGAAACAGTGACCAACATACAAAAGACAGTCCACAGAATGGGAAAGAATATTCACCCAATACCCATCTGATAAGGGGTTAATATCCAGGGTATATCAGGCACTGGTAGAACTTTACAAGAAAAAAACCCCCAACCCCCCCAAAAAAATGAGGGAAACGAAATGAACAGAAACTACAAGGAAAAAATCGAATGGCCAAAAGGCATATGAAAAAAATGCTCATCATCACTAATCATCAGAGAGATGCAAATCAAAACAACAATGAGATATCTCACACCACAGAGACTGGCACATATCCAAAAGAGCAAGGGCAACAAATGCTGGCGTTGATCCTGGGAGAAAGGGACTCTCATCCACTGTTGGTGGGAATGTTGACTGTACAGCCTTTTGGAAAACAATATGGACATTCCTCCAAAGACTAGAAATTGAACTCCCATTTGACCCAGCCATACCACTCCTGGGAATATACCCTGGGAAGCCAAAAACACACAGCAAAACACCATCTGCACTTTTTCTTTCATAGCAGCACTATTCACAATAGTGCTTTATCAAATAGTCCTTTATCAAAGATTAAATGATCATTTGTTTGAGGATGGGTGTCAGGATACTCAACTCTATTCCTTAGATCCACAGTCTGTCTTTATTCCAATACCATTCTTTATTCCAACTACTACAGCTTTGTAGTACAGTTTGAAGTTGGGAAGGGTGATGATTTTGATCTGACTTTTGTGTATGGTGTTAGAAGGAGGTCTAAGCTCATTTTTTTTCACTCTTTGCTGCCCAGTTTTCCCAGCAACATTTGTTGAAGAGGCTTTCATTGCTCCACTTAATATTTTTGCTCCTTTATCAAAGATTAAGTGGTCGGATATTTAAGAGTGTGTTTCAGGATATTCAGTTCTATTCCATAAGTCTACAGGTCTGTCTCTATACCAATACCATGCCGTTATAATTATTACTGCTTTGTAGAAGAATTTGAAGTGGAAAATTTGATACCTCCCATCTTCTTTTTCCCAAGGATTGCTTTAGCTATCTCTGGGGATTTATTATTCCATAAATTTCAGGAGAGGGCTGGAGAGATAGCACAGTGGGTAGGGCATTTGTCTTGCATGTAGCTGACCCAGGTTCAATCCCCAGCATCCCATATGATCCCTCAAGCATAGCCAGGAGTAATTCCTGAGTGAAAAGCCAGGAGTAACCCCAGCATCACAGGGTGTGACCCAAAAAAGTTATTTTTGTTTTGGGGGGTCCATACTGGGTGATACTCAGGGCTTACTTCCTGGCTCTGCACTCAGAAATTACTCCTAGCAGGGCTTTAGGGGCCATATGCAATGCAAGGGCTTTAATCCTGGTAGGCTGTGTGCAAGAAAGCACCTTACCCTCTCTACTATTTCTCTGGTCCCAATACATTTTTAATTTCATTTAACTTTTGCAAAAGACTCAGACATGGGACAGAGCTGCTACCAGCTCTCCCTGTGCCCAGCCACTCACAAGGTGCCCGGGAGGGATGGTGGGTTCTAGCCCTGGCCTGTCATCCCAGAAGAGCCTCGCAAGAAGCCAGACAACCCCCACTCCATGATGGCTGCCATTTTCCACATCCGGACTTCCCTCTTGTCAGAACTCCACCCAACAGAAGAGCCTATCACAGCCCGGCTCGCGTGGCCACTTGCAGCCGCAAGGTTCATCAATAAATGCTGGAGATCAGAGGTGACTACAAGAGTATGCCACCCACACGGCAGAGCCTGGCAAATTACCCATGTCGTATTTGATATGCCAAATACCAATAACAATTATAGACCTCGTTCCCATGACCTGATGGTTTGAGGCTCTTTACGTTCCTGGAGCAAGCAGATGCCCTTGGGCACTACTAGCATGAGACAGGACATATGGAGATATTACTGGTGCCCGCTCAAGCAAATGGATAATGTAACGGGAAGACAGTGATACAGTGAGACAGTGATAACAATTATCTTTATTTTGGTTATATACACAGTAGTGCTAAAGCTTTATTCATGACTTTAAAACTCAGGAATAATTCCTTGTGGGACTTGGGGAACTAGATGGGGAGCAGATGATTAAACTGGGTCAGTCACATTCAAAGCAAGCACCATTTCCACTGTACTGTCACTCTGATTCCAAGATTACAGCTATCTTAATACTGCAAATCATATTGACCAAAAGGAGGAAAGAGAGCGAGAAAGAGAGACAGAATGAGAGAGAGAAGCATCTGCCATAGATGCAGTAGCTGGTAGGGCGGGAAGGAAACTGATTGGTGGTGTAAATGTACACCAGTGAAGGGACAGATGTTGGGAAAATTATATTAATAAAATCCAATCATTGACAACTTTGTAACTCTGTATCTCGTGATGATTCAATTTTAAAATAAATATAAGACAATTATGGACCTCATTCCCATGACTTGATGGAATGGTTTGAGGCTCTTTATGTTCCTGGACTGGGCAGATGCACTTGGGCTATCTCGCATGTGACTAGACGTATTGAGATGTTACTGGTGCCCGCTTGAGCAAATTGATGATCTACGGGAAGACAGTGATATGGTGATAAGACTATTTCAAGCCCAGGTCTGCCTGATTCAGAGACTCAGACACACGGGACAGAGCTGCTACCGGCTCTCCTAGTGCTCAGTTGATTATGAGGCACCCGGAAGGAAAGGCAAGTTCTAGCCCTGGCCTGCCATCCCAACAGAGTCTAGCAAGAAGCCAGAGGAACCCCCATACCATGAGGGCCGCCATTTTCAATATCCAGACTCCACAGCTCGTCAGAGCTCCACCTAAGAGAAAAGCCAATGTCTCCCCAGTTCATCAGTAAATGCACGAGATGAGAGCCTACTACTGAGAGCATTCCACCTGCATGGCAGAGCCTGGCAAGCTACCTGTGTCATATTTGATATGCCAAAAACCAGTAACAATTATAGACCTCATTCCTATGACCTGAAGAAATGGTCTGAGGCTCTTTGTGTTCTTGGGGTGAGCAGATGCCCTTGGGCTACACTAGCACTCCACAGGAAGTATGGAGATGTTACTGGTACCTGCTCGAGAAAATCGTTGAACAACGGGAAGACAAGTGATACAAGTGATATTTTTATAGAAAAGCAAACATAAAAACAGCTATCGTAAGACCTTGTTACTAAGTAACTATAGTATGTTACTATAAGTTACTATACCACTCCTGGGAATATACACTGGGAGCCTAAAAACACACAGCAGAAACACCATCTCCACTTCTATATTCATCACAGCACTAATCACAATAGCTTGAATATGGAAACAACCTGAGTGCCTGAGAATAGACAATTGGATAAAGAAACTATGGTATATCTACACAAGGGAATACTATGCAGCTGTTAGAAAAAGCAAAGTTATGAAATTTGCCTATAAATAGATGGATATGGAGAGAGTCATGCTGAATGAAATTAGTCAGAAGGAAAAGGACAGCTATAGATTGACTGCATTCATTTGCAGAATATTTTTTGAAGTATGATACTAATATCCAAGATAAGGCAAAACATGGACCAGGAGGCTGGAATCTACCACAAGTTGGAATATTGGAATATTGGAATATTAGTTGGAATCTACCACATGGGAATGAGGTCTATTAACTGTTACTGGGTTTTGGCATATCAAATATGATATTGAGGCATCTGGGAGGGAAGGTGGGTTCTAGCCCTGGCACACCATCCCAATAGAGTCTCACAAGAAGCGAGAGGAACCCCCACACCAAGAGGGCAGCCATTTTCAACATCTAGACTCCACAGCTCATCAGAGTTCCACCCAAGATAAAAGCCAATATTTCCTGTTGTGCATGGCCATGGCCGTGCAGATCACCAGTAAATGCACGAACGGAGAGCCTACTACCAAGAGTATACCACCCACACAGCATAACCTAGCAAACTACCTGTGTTGGATTTGATATTTTGACCAGGGTATATTAGCCTCAATATTCCTCACCGCCCACAAAACTGCAACAGTCACTGACAACCTTCATTTACTAGTCATCACACAAAAACACACAATTTGCATCCTGTAATGGTCATAATGGTAAAGCAATGCAGAATTCCACCAAGTTCGGTGAGCAAAGCCACTTGCCAAGGTGAGCCAAGCAATAATGATGAGCTGTATAACCTCTCTCATAAGGAATTTCAAAGGGAACTGGTAAGGATGCATAAGAAACTCAAAGAAGCAATGGAACACAGAGCCAATAAAAAGAAAGAGGACATGAGAGCAGAAGTGAGGAAAATGAAAATGAAAAAGCAGGCATAAATAACAGATATTTAAAATGTGGTAGGTGAAATGAAAAAAGTCATTGGATGCCTCCTCAGCAGAGTAACAACCACTGAGGACAGAATTAGTGAGTTCCAAGATGAGGTGCACAGACTTTCTAAACAGCAGAATATGGAAAATGTTTCACAATAAATAAACACACAACAAGAAATAACCAAGATGAAGTAAAAAGGAATAATATAAGGATCATTGGAGTCCCAGAGGGACAGAGGGAAAAACCCTGATGAAGATGCAACTATCAAAGCCATCATTGCTGAGAAGTTCCCGGAACTAAAGAGTGCTTGTTCCCAACTCAGGAGACCTGAAGGGTATCAGCTTAAAGAAATCCAAATAAGAATACACCAAGACACATCCTAATCAGAATGGCAAGAACCATGGAGAGAGATATAATACTGAAAACAACAAGGTCAAAAAGGAAATCACATACAAATGTGCACTGGTGGAGGGATGGGTGCTGGAACACTCTATGACTGAAACCCAATCATGAACAGTTTTGTAATTGTACATCTCACAGTAGTATAATAAAATTTACCAAAAAAAATTTAATGGTATGCACTAAGATAATACAAATCTACTTACCATTTCTAAATGACATAGTGGAAGGGTAAAGAAGAGGAAGCAATAAAGAAATTCAATCAATAAAATACAATGACACAGAAAACTGAAATTTGGCTCTTCCCTGGGGCAACTTGGATCCGTGGAGAGCCGAGGGGTCACACACACACACACCGGGGGAGACTGCTGCTGTGGGGAGACTGCGCTGGTCCCGGAAGCGCAGGGCCCAAAGGGTCAGTGGTGAAACCAAGGCAGTTTGCCTTGGTTCCCATTGATGGAGTTTCCACTCTTCCCTGGGGCAACTTGGATCCCTCGGAGATGCAGGGGTCACACACACACCTGTGGGGAGACTGCCGCTGTGGGGGGGAGACTGCCGCTGGTCCCCGGAAGCGCAGGGCCCAAAGGGCAAAAGGGGACACTCATCCATTGTTAGTGGGAATGCCGGCTGGTACAGCCTTTCTGGAAAACAATATGGACTTTCCTCCAAAGACTAGAAATTGAACTCCCATTTGACCCAGCCATACCACTCCTGGGAATCTACTCTGGGAAGCCAAAAATACGCAGAGGAAACACCATCCCTACTTTTATGTTCATAGCAGCATTATTCACAATAGCCAGAATCTGGAAACAACCAGAGTGCCCGAAAATCGATGACTGGATAAAGAAGCTTTGGTACATCTACACAATGGAATACTATGCAGCTATTAGGAAAAATGAAGTTATAAAATTTGCCTATAAATGGATGGACATGGAGAAGATTATGTTGAGCGAAATTAGCCAGGAGAGAGACAGATACAGAATGACTACATTTATTTGCATAACATAAATATATATGTACATATTAAGATACAAATATCCAAGGTCAAGTGAAACATATATCAGGAGGTATTGTCAAAGGTGGAAATTATCACAAACGTGTGGGAGTCAGAGGCTAAGTAAGACAGAAAATGGAACAGTGTGCTAACAATTGTCGAGGGTACAAATGCCAACCTAGAACTGAGCATTAAATAGAGGCAAAAAGATACACATGACAACCCTTTAATGTATGTTCTGTAATCCATAGTCTGAGGGGA
The DNA here is from genome assembly GCA_021461705.1 of Cryptotis parvus. Lineage (NCBI taxonomy): Eukaryota > Metazoa > Chordata > Mammalia > Eulipotyphla > Soricidae > Cryptotis > Cryptotis parvus. Next base: position 29,581 of record JAJIBD010008618.1, on the reverse strand, counting down.
AGGAAAAGAGAAAGAGAGAGAAACGGAAAGAAATAAAGAACCTGCCATGGGGGAGGGCTGGGAGGGGGAGGGAACCGGGACGTTGGTGGTGGGAGATGGGCACTGGTGGCGGGATGGGTGCTGGAACACTGTATGACCAAAACCCAAATATGAACTTTTTAATTGTATATCTTTGTAATTGTAAAAATTAAAAAATTTTTAAAAAAAAGAAAACTGAAATTTGAAAATTCATTTCTGCCACTCCCACAACAATGTTTGAAGGGATTTGGGACTTGTGTTACTTTCCTTGTAAATTATGCTTAGCTTTGGAATGACCTGTCCTTGAAACCTCTAAATACCCAATAGGTGGCAGGCCACATACTTGAGGGAAGCCAAAGTTAAAGGGCAGCAATGAGGAAGATGAAATGATTATAATTACTCTTCGGTCAGAAAGTGTCTTTTTTTAGACTCAATGCCCATGAAAGCTACCACCTTGTTTGCTGAATTGGTGGACTACTGGGGACTCTATTCCAAAGGTCAACACAACAGCTCTTTCCAAAACCCTGAGTCAGTTGAGTCCACACAGACTGTTGAGCTCACACAATCCTCATGTGGCTCTGCCGCCATGTGGGGTCCTCACCATCAGTCTTTTCTTCTGACTCACAAGGATTAGGGAAGGGGATTGTGATCTGGCTGGTGGTGTTCAAATAGGAGTGTTTGCTCCCTTTATCAGTGTCCTGGGGGGCTGCTGGTCTTTGCTCAGTGAGTCCCATGCCAGGATTTAGGGGGTGTCTCTGTTCTTCATGTTTCTCCACAGAGTTGTTAGTTAGAGTCAGAGACCAGCTCCCAGAGCCTCCCTCACACACAAGTCAGGGCAGACTTCAGGGAGGTGCTTTTTCAGCTCTGGCAACATCTTCCTCAGACGCTTCAGGGCACCCCGTCTTCCTTTCAGGCTGTGTCAATGACTACAAGTGGACAACATGGAAGTTTTACCCAGAACAAAGGAATAAAAGCAGGTTGCCATATATTTCCATCAAGAGAAAGAAAGAGGTGAAGGAACTGGACTTGATCTTTGATTTGGTTTTTTTTTTTTTTTTTTTTTTTGCTTTTTTGGGTCACACCCGGCAATGCTCAGGGGTTACTCCTGGCTCTGCACTCAGGAATTACTCCTGGCCCTGCTCAGGGGACCATATGGGATGCCGGGAATCGAACCCTGGTCGGCATGGGCCGGCCGCGTGCAAGGAAAACTCCCTACCTGCTGGGCTATCGCTCCAGCCCCCGAACTTGATCTTTGAAAATGGAACTACAACCTTTGTATAACCATTTGGCAAGGTCATTAATAATAAAGAACCCAAACTACCCTTGACTTGGAATTCTCTTGTCTCAAGATATTTCTCCTTGCTTCTCCTCTGAGGCCCAAACTCTCTCATCTGCACTTTCCTTTAAAAATATGCCTTTGAGGGCTGGAGAGATTGTACAAACTTAAAGCACTTGCCTTGCTTATTCCATCCCAGTTTCCTCCCCTGAGCATCACATAGGTTCTTCAGAGCTAAGAGCTGAGTCCTGAATACTTCCTGGGGTGGCTCAACCTCCTCCTTCCAGTGCCTTTGGCACAGAAATAGCATATTCACAAATATGGGCAATTAAATATATTAACATAATGTGTTAAAAATATCTGTTCTAATTCTATTTCTATATAAGAGGGGCTAAATATACCCTATCTTGTCTTTCAGACTGAATACAGCTACAAAATCTAAACAAAATGCATGCAGCAGAATTGGAGCAAAGAGCATAATTCTAAGTACTGTGAATTTATCATCTTTCAGACTCCATTTCCTGGCCCCAAAGGTAGCCTGAAATTCAGAAGTGAATTCTGGGATGTGTGACCAAGTGTTAGAAAAATATCACTAATTCAGACCTATGATATATGAAAAAGGGCCTCCCTGGGCACCAGAGGCACCTAAAGATCTAAAGGAAGGAAATGTGTTCTGATCCACAGACTACCAGTACCTCAAATATGTAATATATCGATTACATTTTCCCTGTCATACTTGACAAAATGACACTTGGCACTGTGAGACAACTGTACTCCAGAAAGTGCACAGTGGATCAGGAAATGTATACCCTTGTTTTTTTTCTTTTTTGTTCCTCCTCCTTCTACATAGGACTTGCAGGGACACTTCCCAGGCAGATCTTGGCTGGGGCAATATTAACATTTCAGTGGGGCTAGGTGAGGTCCTGGGAGAAGTTACCTGAGGGGATTGATCCTAACTGCTTTCCATTGATGTGGGCTGGTCTGAGCTGAAAAGTTATAAAAGCTGTAGCTTGCTTGCTTCCATGCCTTTTGCCCTTTTGCCTTTCTCCTTTCTGCCTCTGCTCTCCTCCTCTCCATTCTCTTCCCTTTGGGGCCTTAGCATGTGGTAGCGGACTTATTTTTGACTGAGAGACTGAAAATGAAAATGTCTGGAAGTATCTTATAGATCAGCGAGAAAAAAATATCTCATGAAAATGATCACAAGAAGTTGTCTATTATTTCTTCTAAATATATCTCAGATTTGGTAGATTTTGGGATCTGATTCTAATACACTGAGACATAAACGAAGGGGCAAACTGCTACTAGATACCAGATGATCACTGAGTGGTAATTTGCAAAAGAGATCTGCATGATAAGGTTGAAGGTTTGAAATTGATGTTACGATCTCAATGAAGGTAGGACAGAACTTATCAAGTAATTTTTGTACTAAATTGCCTATTAAGAGAACTTAAACAAGTTTCAGAACCAACACAAAAATGCTGAGGATATAAAAAAAATATCCAATACACTAGGAAAATCTCAGCTCACATGGGAAAAGAAAAGTAAACATCAATACCAAGATAAAATAGATTTGTTTTATTATTTTTCTACTTTGCAAGTGGTATTCAGAGCACTTTGGGGTTATATCCAGTGATTCTCAGCCAACCAGGGTAGCAGCACCCTGCGATGTTTGGGAGACCATATAGTGCTGAGATTAGAACCAGGGTTGGCTGCATGCAGCCTTTAACTAAACCCTTCTATAATTTTTTCTGACTCTAACAAAGACCTTAATAAAGATAAGCAACTTTTCTTCACATATTCAAACAAGTAAAGCAAATGAATGGGGAGGGGGCAAATCTCATCAATGAAACAGAAGAATATATTCACATAAAGAAATGGAAACTGCAGCACTAAAATATTCAATAACCAAAGTTTAAAAATCCTTTGAAGAACTAAACACGATATGACAGGATAGAGTTCATGACTTTAAGATAAATCAATGCAAATAATCCCATCTCAAGTTACGAGGGGAAAATGTCCAAAATAAATTTTCAATAGGTGAGATTAGAACTTGACATAAAATTTCTAGTTATAGAAATTATAATTCAAGAGCTTATAACTTGACATATAATTCCTAATTTTTCATATGAAAAAATTAAAAAGCCTACAATAGCACTAACAAATTTTGAGGAGAAAATTTCCATTGGTGTCTACCTAAAGACTTTCCATGAATAAATCTAGACTATGGCTGCAGCTATTCAGTGGAGAATCCCTAGGCAGACAGCAATAGGAAAATTCCTAGACTGTACAGCTCAGTACAGATTAGGCCAGTTGTCCCAGGGCTACCCAGCAAAACCATGGTTACATAAAAGTATTGATAGATACTTATATTCCCCAATTTCATGTTTGTCAGATCTAAAGAGCAACTTACTTTGCTGGTGCTAATAAGAAGTTTAAATTTATTCTATTAAGTAGAAGAGAGCAATAGACAGTCAATTCCTTAACCTTGGTTATTGTATGTTTTACAAATTGCGCTGATCCATTATTAACCTGCACCAAGACTCCATTACTGTGCTTATTAAACAGGAGTTACTTCAATAATATCAAAGTCATTAACAAAGAAAAAATAATTGTATGGTAGGAAACTTGTATGTAGGAAAAGTCTTTCCAGTAGGAAAGACAAAAGAGTCCAGAAATAAATAGACATACAGAGAAACATTTAGGTGTTTTGTAGGTGCTACAGTACAAATCTTTAGAAAAAATATAAAGAATACATTTGCTATTTAAATGTAGTAATTTCTACAATAAAAAGCATAGTCAAAACTAAAAATATTCATAAATTTAACTAAACCAAAGTTTAAAACTTCCACACAAGTATATCAAAAACAAAACTAAAATACGGGTCACACACTGAAAGATGTTTTATTATACATACAGCAATAAACATATAATTTGACTATATAAAGGCAAAATCCCTTGAAATAAAAGTTGGTGACATCTGATGAAATGTAATGTGCCTCTCAGTGCAGCACAGTTCTGCTTCTAGCTGTGTCCTCCACAGAAGTCCTTTCAAAAGTCCACAGGAAGAAAAAGACAGTATTTCCTATAATCATGATGTAGATTCCTATCAATAAGGACATGGATAAAGTATGATATAAATGATTAGGAAATACTGTGATCAGGTAAGATGATCAAATTTGGTGTATTTGATTGGACATGAATGAATTTTAGAACACAAAATTAGGTAAGTCAATACCAGGATAAGCTGGTGAATAAAAACCTTAAAATAATAAAGATTTATTATGAATACTGTATATGAAATGAAAGCCTTTCAAATACATGGGAAAGATTCACACAATTTGGGTGATGTTTTCCTTTAGGAAAAGAGAGAGAAAAACAAAGTGGGTATGAGGTCTTTTACCTACATCATAGTTTATTAAGAAAAAGAAAGTTAAGCAAATGGGGAGGATCATAGTTCTGATTATTTTCTAAGATTTTTTATGTTTTAAATATTTAACACAAAATAAAATTAAAAACATAATCCTCCCTCCTAAGGCAATTATTTTTAATATGTTTTATTATATTATATTTTATTATATTATATTTATAATATAGTATAATATATTTTATATATTAATATATTATATATTATAATATATTTTATATATTATATATTATAATATATTTTTAATATATTTTATTATATTGAGAGAGACATGGGACAGAGCTGCTACTGGCTCTCACTGTGCCCATCCGCTCATGAGGTGCCGGGAGGGAGAGCAGGTTCTAGCCCTGGCCCGCCACCCCAGCAGAGCCTCACAACAAGACAGACGACCCCCCCATTCCATGAGGACCTCCATTTTCCATATCCAGACTTCCTCCTCGTCAGAACTCCACCCAGCAGACCAGCCTATCACAGCCCAGCTCGCGCGACTGCAAGAGACCGGCGGTTCATCAATAAATGCTGGATTTGAGATGACTACAAAGAGTATGCTACCTGCACGGCAGAGCCTGGCAAGCTACCCATGTCGTATTTGATATGCCAGATACCAGTAACAATTATAGACCTCATTCCAATGACCTGATGGAATGGTTTGAGGCTCTTTATGTTCCTGGAGCAAGCAGCTTCCCTTGGACTCTACTTGCATGAGACAGGTCATATGGAGATGTTACTGGTGCCCAGCGAGCAAATCGAAGATGAACAGGGAAGACAGTGATACAGTGATTTTATTATACCACCATGAGATAAGCAATTACAAAAATGTTCATGTTTGGATTTCGGCCATACAGTGTTCCAGCATCCATCCCTCCATCAGTACCCATTTCCCACCACCAATGTCCCTGATTCCCTACCTCCGTCCCCTAGCCGGCCTCTATGGCAGATTCTCTATCTCTTTTCTCCCTTTCTCTTTCTCTCTCTCTTTCTCTCTTCCTTCTCTTACATATTGTGGATTTTAATACATATACTTGAGGTTATCATGTGTATCTTTTGCCTGTATTTAATGCTAAGTTCTATGTGGTAATAGCACTTCCGACAATTATTGGCATACTGTCCCCACATCTGTCTTACCTAACCTCTGCTCCCACATTTTTGTGGTAATTTCCACCTTTGACAAGACCTCCTGATCCACATTTCGCCTGACCTTGGATGTTGGTATCATAATATGTATATACATATATATACGGGTATATATGTCATACATATATATGCATATATATATATATGTCATACACATATATACGTATATATATGTCATATATATCATGCAAATAAATGCAGTCATTCTATATCTGTCTCTCTCCTTCTGGCTAATTTCACTAAACATGAACCTCTCCATGTCCATCCATTTATGGGCAAATTTCATAACTTAATTTTTTCCTAACTGCTGCATAGTATTCCATTGTGTAGATGTACCAAAAGTTTCTTTATCCAGTCATCGATTCTCGGGCACTCTGGTCGTTTCCAGATTCTGGCTATTGTGAACAGTGCTGCTATGAACATAGAAGTGCAGATGGTGTTTCTACTGTGTGTTTTTCCCTCCTAGGGTATATTCCCAGGAGCGGTATGGCTGAGTCAAATGGGATCTCAATTTCTAGTCTTTGGAGGAATGTCCAGATAGGTTTCCAAAAGGCTGTACCAGTCGACATTCCCACCAACAATGGATGAGAGTCCCCTTTTCCCGCATCCACACCAGCACTTGTTGTTGTTGCTCTTTTGGATATGTGCCAGTCTCTGTGGTGTGAGATGATATCTCGTTGTTTTGATTTGCATTTCTCTGATAACTAATGATGATAAGCATATTTCATGTCTTTTGGTCCTTAGGGCAATTATTTTATCATAAATATCTTTCCTAGAGATTCCTTTATGTCTCTTTTCTTCTCCCCATCATTTAACAAAATTCTGTATGTTTTTCTCTGAAAAAAAAATATCCTAACATCTTACTCTATCTTCCCTATTCCACCTCTATGTTCGGACATTACTGTTAGACTTCCCTGCTTCCTGCTTCTAATTATCATATCTGTCATACCAACATACATTGGGCTTAAGCATAAGAGATTGCTGCTGTATAAACAACTGTTGAATATTGGGAATATCACATGGTTCAACTAATAATAAAAATAACTGTATCACTGTATCACTGTCTTCCTGTTCATCATCTACTTGCTCGAGCGGGCACCAGTAACATCTCCATATGTCCTGTCTCATGCTAGTAGAGCCCAACGGCATCTGCTTGCTCCAGGAACATAAAGAGCCTCAAACCATTCCTTCAGGTCATGGGAATGAGGTATATAATTGTTACTGGTATTTGGCATATCAAATACAACACAGGTAGCTTACCAGGCTCTGCTGTGTGCATAGCATACTCTTGTAGTCACCTCTGACTACAAGAGAGAGAAAAATATTACAAGAAAGAAAAATATTAAGTTGAATTTGGCTCTGTCTAAATGCCAATGAGACTGGTATATATGTACATATTATGATACCAATATCCAAGGTCAAGTGAAACATATATCAGGAGGTCCTGTCAAAGGTGGAAATTATCACAAACGTGTGGGAGTCAGAGGCTAGGTAAGACAGAAAAATGGAACAGTGTGCTAATAATTGTTGAGGGTACTTATGCCAACCTAGAACTGAGCATTAAATAGAGGCAAAAAGATACACATGACAACCCTTTAATGTATGTTCTGTAATCCATAGTCTGGAGGGAAGGAAAAGAGAAAGAGAGAGAAATGGAAAGAAATAAAGAACCTGCCATGGAGGAGGGCCGGGAGGGGGAGGGAACCGGGGGCGTTGGTGGTGGGAGATGGGCACTGGTGGCGGGATGGGTGCTGCAACACTGTATGACCAAAACCCAAATATGAACTTTTTAATTGTATATCTTTGTAATTGTAAAAATAAAAAATTTTAAAAAAAAATTTTTTTTTTAAAAAAGTCATTCTACAGGTACCAAAAGGCAAGCTCTTCTCCAGACTGATTTAGCAGAGCCAGTTGGTTACTGAGACTGGCTCTTCAAACCCCGCCATAGTTCTTGGTTTGCGTTGGCCTGGTTTTCCCATGTCTGTCTCTTTCAGGTCCAGAAGACATCTGGACGCCAGTGTCTGTAGTGTCCACATCTTGCCCCCCTCCCTGCCCACGGGGCTGCCAGGGCTCCCCCTGTCTCTCCTCTCATTACTTGGGTGAAACACAAATAGATGTTTGAGTGTTGATTTGAGCATTTGAGCAAAAAATAACAAAATAAAAAATAATCTGCCTTTGCCACCAAACTCTGAGATCTTTGGATTCACAAATCATCGTAGGTTGGTGTTGTGCAGGGTCTGTGAATGGAGTCTGCGCAGGGGCCAATGAATCCAAAGCCCCATTGTATCCTTTGGTGGGGCTTCTCCTTCAGTCTAATCCTCTTTTCAAAGAACAGATGAAAGGACCTAACAGGTTTTTTTCCATCTATGTATTATCAAGGACCCACGTACTAGGCATTGTTATGGTCTATGTTTCATCAACTTATAGAAGGTTTAGTAATGGCATACAGCTAATTGTTTATAAGAACTGCTCAACTGCATGGACAAAGACAATCTTGTAGAAATGGAGAAACCTGTACACTGCGACAGTAATGCATGATGACATCTATGCATCTTTCACTTGGTCATTCATTTATGTTTCTGAATCAGCATACAACTCATGTCAATTTAGCAGGAATGACCCAGGAAACCAAATATTAGTGTCACTTTGCCAGTTTCAACTAGAAACACTACTCCCCATCTCTAGCTAGCTTTCTAATATTGGTAAAGAGGAATAACCAAGAACCTTCTAACCCAGAAAGAGATTATAATAGAGATGATTGCAATTGCTCTTACTGGCAGTTGATTTCAGAAATGAGCCTATTTGTACCTGTTTTACAAGCATTGTCTACTCGTCTTTCTTCTGTTTTTGTAAAAGGCTGTGTACCGTAACTGTAGCTCAAAGCAAGAACAAATATTCTAACAGAGAGACAAACATCATAAAATGTTAACACTATAATGAATTATTTTCATCATATAGCATATTTGGAATCTTATTTAATAATTTCAAATGCATTTACAACTGTTGCCCAAGATAGGTTTGTGATATTTGAATTGCATTTTTTTAAATACAGGGGTAGTGGAATAAATTGTAGAAAGCTTTCTGAGTATTATCATTTTTTTTACGTTTTTGAAACAGACAAGACTACAACATTCTTAAAATTTCAGTCAGGAAACCAACTCTGGTTACCTTGGTGATAAACTGTGATAAAAATTACACATAATTGCTGCTGATGTCACTACAGTCATATTGTTTCCAAGGCTACAGATTGTCTCCAAGTAGTCACAATGCTTTGTGTACTGGAAACCCACTCCATAGGAAAAGCGCTTAGTTCTGCAATTTTTTTTTTCTAAATCTATTGAACCATCCACAGCCTCTCTTGGACTTTAAGTAATTGTAGAGATAAATATATATTGGACATGATTCTGTCTTAATATATTATAAGTACTGAAAATCTAATACACATAAAAGTTAGTTTCTACTATGATACTTGGGAAAATTTCCTTTTAGAGTACATTTCCCTAAGTGTTAGCAGGAAAAGCAAATTTTAAAAGTGTATGCATGTAATCTGCTTAGAAAATATTGGAAAAGATGACAAACAAATGTTTATGGTTCTAGCTAAAGAACAGAACAAATATGTGTACAATATTAAGTTTTTTTGCATCTCATTTATTACTTTTTAAATCATATTTTAAAAGCAAAGATAAAAAATTACCAGACCCCATTCTATCACCATTACCTAATATTACCAGACTAAAAAGAAATGGTTTCCATTACCAGCCTAACGTTACCAGACTAAACATTGCCATATTAAAAAGAAATGAAATTCTTAAATTGAATGAAGAGATGAAGCCATTTATAAAGAACGAGTTTCTCTTTGGCGTGCTTTTATTTGTGCAAACAATGCCCAGTGCATTTTTGGTGCAATCACACAGTCACAGTACAGTTATGCTGATACTTTGCATCAAGCATAAATCATGGATCTCAGGCCAGCAACTTATGTGTATTGATTTAATAAAGTGTGGTGGGGATTGTGTGCCAAATGATTGCCACAGGACAGCTGCAGTCAATAAAAAATTATTAAACCTGAGCTTCTTTGGAAAGCTGATCTACAGCATAATATAACAATTACGTTGTATTGTGGTGATGATGTGATTAATAATCATCATTGTGCATGTCCACGTCCAAAGACAACAAGACAACAATAGAAAGAGAGAGAAAAGGAAAGAAATAAAGAACCTGCCATGGAGGCCGGCTGGGGAGGGAACCGGGGACGTTGGTGATGGGAGACGGGCACTGGTGGAGGGACGGGTGCTGACCAAAACCCAAATATGAACTTTTTTAATTGTATATCTTTGTAATTGTGTATCTCATGGTGGTATAATAAAAAACTTTTAAAAAAAAAAAAAAAAACAAACACTGCTAACCCTGGACTTAAAGGTGCAGCCGAGTCTTGCGTTTCAGACACTACCCTGGCCCACAGCAGACAGAGCGGGGCCTTCGGCTCAGTCCTGTTCAGGGGCTGTCTTGCATTGTGCTGCCAGATGTCACCAGCTACAGGGCCGACCTTGTCGGGGACACTTTTCACTTGAGCAAAACATGGTACTGCTATGGGTACCTGACCTGCCTTCAGCTTCCAGAGCAGCATTGCTTGAATAGTAACAACTTGTCCGTGGAGTCTGTTCCCCCATCTAATGCATAAAATGTTTCGCCCAAACCAAAACAGCCCTTTCTAACACAGGGACCTAATTATTTTTCTGCTAGTGAAATGTACATAGGAAAGTGGGTTGAAAAAGAGAGTAGGAAAAGAATTGTCTTTTAAGAAAGATGAGGCAGGAGAGAGAGTACAGCAGGCAAGGAGTTTCCCTTGTATGTGGATGACTGGATTCAATTTCTGGCACCCTATATGGGCCCCTGAGCACAACCAGGAATCAACCCTGAACACAGAGCCAGGAATAATGCCTAAGCTCCTCTTTGTGTAGTCCAAAAACTCAAAAATAATATAAACTTTAAAAAAGAATAAAGTGGGGTCTTTATTCTCTTGGTAGCCACTCAGGAAATTGGGTTCAGTTTGAACCTTGGAAGTGCCTTATTCCAGGAATAAGGCAAATATCACCCAAAAAGTACTTATTAGACTAAGACATATGTATAAACATACACAAGAATTCCCCCTTGGGGCGAGAGTGATAGTACAGCAAGCCAGGCCCTTGCCTGCACATGACTGATAAGGGATCAATCACCAGCATTCTATATGGCACTCAAAACCCTACCTGGAATCACACCTGAGCACAGAGCCAGGAATTAAGCCCTGAGCTATCTGGACATGATCCAAAAACCAAAGAGAAAAAAGAGTTCAATCCTGTTTGATGGACTTGAAGGTTTTACAGCAGGGGTGACCTATGGACTGAGTTTTGAAAGATAAATGCCTCCCTGTAGCTAGTAGAGACAGAGGATGTGAATGCAAAGGGAGAAATAACCATTAAGTCTGAAGATAGTGGAAATGTAAGAACCATGAGAGAAGATCTTTTTAGGGAACTTAACGTAATGTGTCTGGAATACAGGATGTATTGGAGCAGTCTCATAAGCAGGAGCCAACAAGCGAAGAAACTTATAGGTGACTCTCTCTTGCAAGAGAGACAGGCTTAATCTGATGGACAATCATAATTGGTCAGCAACAAGAAGGTCCTAAACTTGTTGAGACAGTAAAGGACAAAGGATCAGCATCCCAGAATCTTCAGGTCCTGCCTTTTCTCTCTAGGTCCCTGGAGAGAAACGCAGAAGGATTGCTTCAGGCTCAATTAATCTGATAATTACCTGCTGAGATATTTATTCCCAGCTGCAGGATGGTCAAAAGGATGAGATGGGCCATACTTCTGAGAGTTGTCAAATCCTGTGTGCCTTGCGTCATGCAGCGCCTGAGACTACCCACAAGGTCAATGTGGGTGTGTTGTGTGTTTCCTAGAAACCTAATTGTTATTTTATAGTTTAGACTCTCTCTTACTCTCTCTCTATCTCTCTTTCTCTGTCTCTGTCTCTCTTCTCTTACACATTGTGGCTTGCAGTACATACATTTAGAGGCTATCATGTATATAACTTTGCCTACCTTCAAAGCTCAGTTCTAGGCTGATATCATTTTCAACAATGATTAGTACACTGTTCCCTTTTCTGTTTTACCTAACCTCTGACTCCGACACACTTGCAATAGATTCTACCCACTGACAAGACCTTCAGATCCATGTTTTGTCTGACCTTGGATATTGCTATCATGCTATTTTTATATCCCACAAATAAATGCAGTCTTTCGCTATCTGTTCTTTTCCTCTAATTTCAGCATGATACTCTCCATGTCCATCTATTTATAGGCAAATTTCATAACTTTGTTTTTCCTAACAGCTGCATACTATTCCATTGTGTAGATGTACCATGGTTTCTTTAGTCAGTCATCTGTTCTTGGGCACTCGGGTTGTTTCCAGATTCTGGCTATTGTGAACAGTGCTGCTATGAACATAGGCGTGCAGATGGTGTTTCTGCTGTGTGTTTTTTCCCTCCTAGGGTATATTCCCAGGAGTGGTATGGCTGGGTCAAATGGCAGCTCAATTTCTAGTTTTTGAAGGAATGTCCATATTCCTTTCCCAAAAGGCTGTACCAGTCAACATTCCCAACAATGAATGAGAGTCCCTTTCTCCCCCACATCCACATCAGCACTAGTTGTTCTTGCCCTTTTGGATATGTGCCAGTCTCTGTGGTGTGAGATGATATCTCATTCTTGTTTTGATTTGCATCTCCCTGATGATTACTGATGAGGAGCTTTTTTCATATGCCTTTTGGTCATTTGCATTTCTTCTTTATGGAAGTTTCTGTTCATTTCTTCTCCACATTTTTAATGGGTTTGGCTGTTTTCTTCTTGTAAAGTTCTACCAGTGCCTGATATATCATGGATATTAAGCCCTTATCAGATGGACATTGGGTGAATATTCTTTCCCACTCTGTGGGCTATCTTTGTTACTATTTCTGTTAAGGTGGAGAAGTTTTTAATTTCATGTAGTCCCATATGTTTATCTTTGTTTCCAATTGCTTTGTTAGTGGTGTTTGATCTTTGAAAATGCCTTTAGCTTCAATGTCATGGAGGATATTTCCTATATTTTTTTCAAATTACTTTATGGATTCAGGTCTGATATTGAAATCTTTAGTCCATTTTGATCTGAATGGTGTTAGACAGAGGTTCAAATTCATTTTTTTTACATGTAGCTGCTCAGTTTTCCTAGCACCACTTATTAGAGAGGCTTTCCTTACTCCATTTTGTACTTTTTGCTCCTTTATCAAAGATAAATGATAATGTATTTGAGGATGGGTGTCAGGATACTCAACTCTATTCCATTGGTCTGTTTTTACTCCAAGACCATGCAATTTTAATTACTACCACTTTGTAGTACAGTTTGAAATTGGGAAGGGTGATGCCTCCCCATCTTCTTTTTCCCAGGATTGCTTTCACTATCTTTGGGGGTTTATGATTCCATACAACTTTAAGAGTGTTTAGTCAATTATTTGAAGAATGTCATGGGTATCCTTATAGGGACCGCATTGAATCTGTATAAAGCTCTAGGGAGCATTACCATTTTGACCATGTTAATTCTCCCAATTCATGAGCAGGGAATGTGTCTTCATTTCCTCGTGTCCTCTTTTATTTCTTGAAGCAGAGTTTTGTAGCTTTCTTTGTTCAGATGCTTTACATTCTTAGTTAAACTAATTCCTATATTTGATTTTCTGTGACACAATAGTGAATGGGATCATTTTCTTAATATCCCTTTTTTCTCTTTCATAATTTGTATATAGGAAAGCCACCGATTTTGGGATATTGATTTTGTATCCTGCCACTCTATTATTATTTCTAGGATCTTTTTGGTAGAGAGGTTATGGTTTTCTAGGTATAATAGCATGTCATCTGCAAATAGTAATAGCTTGGCTTCTTCCTTGCCTATTTGAATGCCCTAATTTTCTTTTCTTCCCTGATTGCTATGGCAAGTACTTCCAGTACTATATTGAATAGAAGTGGTGAGAGTGGGTGACCTTGTCTTGTCCCTGATCTTAGGGAGAAGGTTTTTATTTTTTCCCATTGCGAATGATACTCGCTGCACCACAAATTCTTTATCCGCTCATCTGCCATTGAACATTTGAGCTGTTTCCACATCCTTCATGAACATAGATGTGCAAATAACTTTCCAAATTAATGTTTTTATGTTTGTGTGGTAGATGTCAATAAACGAGAAGTGGGATTACTGGGTCTATAAAAAAATCCTGGAAACCAGCCTTTGCACAGGGAATGTTGGGCCATACCCAGCTGTGCTTGGGTGTTACTCCCAGCTTTGTTCTTAGAGTTGCTTCCAATGGTACTGGAAGGACATTGTGATGCAAGGGATCAAACCAGTGTCCGCTCCACAAAAGGCAACTGACTTTCTTCTGTGCTATCTTCCCAGTCCTGGGGACTCAATTTCAAATCTTGACCCTTTTGATCTTAAGCCTTGAATGGCAAAAGTTAATCCCAAGAGAAGCACAAGTAGACAACATCGCCCCATTTGAAAGAAGGGAGACAGAAAGGAAGCTTACCTAGTACTTACCTTAATGATGACCATGTATCACCCCTCCTTTGGTTACCATGGTTGTATCACATTCATTGCCTGTGTTCACTGCTTATAGGTTAGTAAAGGGGATAGAGTTGGAAATTTGATATCCACTTAAAATGTTGACTATTCCACTGATGACAAAATTAGCATTTCCTTAAGAAAGCTGAGAGTGATATGAAGAAATGATTGTAAAGGTTGACTGGAGACAAGGAGCCCATGAGGGTAACTTGTTGGGTCTGCACCAAGGATTTGTCAGGTTTGGAGAATAGTCAAGAGAAAGTGACCCACCTACTGCTCTTAAACATGACTCAAAAATATCTCAAGGGTATCCCCACATATCTCTTGGCCTCACTCTTAGAGTTCCTGAGTCAGTCTGTGGCAGGGTCTGAGAATTTGCATTTCTAACCTGCATCCAGAAGATACTAATGCTACTGTTTAAGGACCATGCTGTTGAAGCAAACAGGATGACCTGTTTCAGGACCAGAGCGACAGCACAGCAGGGAGGGCTTTTACCTTGCATGCAGCCAACCAGGGGTCGATCCCTGGCATCCCATATGGTCCCCTGAGCACCACCAGGAGTGCAGAGCCAGGAGTAGCCCCCTGAGTGCAGAGCCAGGAGTAACCCCTAAGCCAAAAGAAAAAAAAAATGACCTGTTGCATTTTTAAAGTGATGAGTGAAGTGTACTCTTCTGGCCCATAGAGAAGATGAGTCACTTGTGCTAGGAGATTTATATAAAAAAAAGACATAGAAATTAAAAATCACCTACCAACCAGTTGGAATCATCTGCAAGGATACTAGCTACAAAGAGCTGTGCTCACATTGTTGTATAAGAAGACCAGGTACAAACAAGTCATTCACTCTTATTAGCACCCATATCAAAGTCTGAGCCTACATTCGAGCAAGTTGAAAACAAAAAGCTATTTTGACAATATTTTCCAGATCTCATCGTAGTTTCATAGTCAGTGCTGGGAATAAAGTGAGAACTCATTCAATCAGGCTTTTTTGTGTCCAAGATTGTCACATTGATTCTTAGCATTTTTCAAAATTCTTTATAAGCTTAGACAAGTAGTTCTACTTGCACATCACTTTTCACATGGGTATATTTTGGTATCAGTAAAGTTAGGCTCTTTGACCTATCCCATATCCATATAATCACGGAATTATAGGATTATATGCGATGATGGATATTGAACTGGGTTGGCTGCATGCAAGGCAAATGACTTATTTGCTGTACTATCACTCTGGCTCTGTGCTAAAAGTTGAAAAGGGAAGAGAAGTATTAAGTTATTGTTGAATCTGAGCAGTTTGGTGGATTTATGCCGATGCTTGGTCAGTGTTAAAATAATGATGAGATAACCATTGACATTACTCTAAACTATGGAAACAGTTAGTTTTTGTTATCATTGAAAAACAGGTTTAGTATGGGTAAGAATTAGGACTAGGAATAGGGCTAGGGTTAGGTTTCACGAGTTGTGCGGTTTTTTGTGTAAAATATAGCTGTGGTCTGAGTTAAAAAGGTAAAGGATTATTATATGATCTCTAAATTTCAGCTAATTAGTACATTATTGCCTAAGCTTAGGTCAGCTTTAGTATAATGATAGGTCTTCACTTCACTTGATCACTTGAATCCCGTTATTCATCGATTTGCTCGAGCGGGCGCCAGTAACATTTCCATTGGACCCTATCATGTGCCAATGTAGCCCAATGGCATCTGGTTGATTCAGGAATATGAAGAGCCTCAAACCGTTCCTTCAGGGTCTTGATAAGGAAGTCTGACCATCTTGTAGGTGTGCGGCCACGTGATCTTTTGACATCCCATGAGATCTAGTAGGTAACGGCTCTAGTCCAGCAGTTGTCTCCAAATCGCATTACATGTCCAGCCCATCTGATTTTCGATGCCTTGGCAAACAGGACAGCATCCCTGATTCTGGAATAGTGACGGAGGTCAGAACTCCGAATTCCTTCTCTCACTTCAGTGAGGTGTGATATTCCAAGCATAGCTTTTTCGATCCCTCTCTGGGAGACCCGAATAGCATTCTCATCCTGCTTTTCGTAGGGCCCAGGTCTCTGAGGCGTATGTTAATGCAGGGAGAACGGTGGAGTCAAAGAGTTGTTCCCGGAGCTGGAGGTTCTTTGTCCTTTTTAGCTATTTCTTCGATGCCTTTGAAGGCATTCCATGCCGTTCTCTTCCTCCACTGCAGCTCAGGTTTTAGGTCGTTCATCATGTTGACTTCTCGACCTAGGTACACATAACTGCTTCATTCAGAGATGTTTGTTCTATTGAGAGTGAATGGGGCCTCAGGAACTAGTTTATTTTTCATGAACATAGTTTTCTTCAGATTCAGCTGTAGACCTACATTTCCACATTCTCAGTTAAAGTCAGCCAGCATTTGTGCCACTTGACAAATGTTTGGTATTATTAATCTGATGTCATCAGCGAAGCGGAGGTTGTGTAGTTGGGTGAGATGGCATGTCGGATTTCAGAAGGGAGAACGTTGGCAATGACATATCCATCCTGTGAAATTTGGTATGTGGGCAGGTGGATGTGGCTATCAAAGAGATCTGAGTAGAAGTCCTGGATAATCTTCTCCATTGATTTCTGGAAGATGTGATAGATCCATCAGGCGTCGGAGGGAAGTCATCTTGGTCTTATAGTTGGTGAAGGACAGGGGGCGGTGCGAATGCTTTTCCCGGCTTCTGCTGCATCTTCCTGCTCTTCTGTCTTTGAGGTCTTCTTTTATCACTTCTCTGTTTCGTTTAGCAAGCTTGGGCGTTAGCATTTGGTCTCCTGAGGCTCGCGCCTTGCCACATTGGCGAATGAGCTCAAGAGTTTCTGAAGACAAGCGTCCTTTTGTGTCTTTCTCTCTCGGCATTCTTCGCACAATCATGGAGGTGCTGAACCAGTCGGTTGTATTCTTCATCGATGTCGTCAATGATGGTATCTTCCCATGCTTCTGCAATGGTGCCAATGAGTTCCCAGTTGGTGGTCATTCTGGGAGTTCTCTTCTTAAACTTTGCAGCCTTTTTTCCCGTTGCAGGAAGTAGAATTTTTGCATGAAGGAGATGGTGGTCCGATCCTGTTTGGAATTTGGGGACGACAGCAACATCAGTCAGACAAAACCATCGATTGAAGATGATGTGGTCAATTTCATTGTGAAACTGTCCTCCAGGAGATTCCCATGTCCAACGTTTCACTTCAGCCTTCTGGAACTGTGAGTTCCCATGAATGGTCTTGGTGGACATGATGAACTCAGATAGTCTCTCACCCTGTTCGTTCCATTCTAGGCCATGGGTCCCGATGTGAAGTTCTTCAGTCGATCTTCTCGGTCCTATCTTGGCATTAAAATCACCGACTATGATCTTGTAGAAGGTGTTTTCTTTTTTTATAGAACTCCTCCAATTCCATGTAGAATTTCTCAATTTCATCTTCTTTGTATGTGGATGTTGGTGCATAGACAATGAAGATGGAAATTGCTGGCAGTGGCCACATCTCTTCAAGTCTAATCGTCCTATCCGATTTGTTAGGCATTCAAATGAATCAATGTTGATGGCCATGTTCGTGTTGACAAGGACACCAACGCCACCAATGCCTCTTTCATCGCATGTTCCAAGGAACAATTCTTCTCCAGTGTCAAATACAGCATGATGCAACTGACTCCTCCTCGTCTCAGTCAGACCAATGATGTCGTACTTGATCTTTTGCACTTGCCCCATCAGATCCTCAATATATGCTTCCGATGCCAGCATACGTGCATTGAAAGTACAGACAGTCATTTTAGTCCTTCTTCGTTTTGGCAGCCTAGAATGGTCGTGAAATTTTATCAGGCACTGCTTGTTCGCCTTTCTTACTGCTGCCGTATTAAGGGCTCTTTCGGGTCAGGAAAATAAACATTTCTGTTACTGGTTTTGGCATATCGAACATGCATCGAACAGCTTGCCAGGAATATAGCTATGCGGGTGCTATATTCTCATTACTTTGTGGGGCTCTCTCAGAGGGTTGGGTAGAATATTCACGGTAATTTGGAGGTAAATCTGTGGCCGCACAGCAGCCCTGTGCAACGGGGAAAGATGGCTTCTGCTCTGCCGGGTGTATCTGTGTCTTAGGCTCAAGCATTCCCTGGGCTTGAAATACTCTCCTCTGAAGGGCGGGTCTCTGCAGGGTGGGTCCTTGTAGGCTGGGTTTCTGACAAGCCGGGCTGGAGAATGGATTAATGTGCTGGGTGGAGATCTTACGAGCTTCGGAGTGTGGATTGTGAAGATCGCTACCAGCAAGGTGTGGGGGGGTTTCTCGGGGCTCTTCCGAGGCTCCATCGGGATGGTGGACTCGGGTCGGAAGTTGCTCTCGTGGTCCATGGAATGCAGGGGGGTTCAACTGGGAAAGCTGGTTTCTGTTCTGCAGTCTCACCCGGGTGTATCATTGTATCTGTGTTTCACCCAGGTGTATCATTGTGTCTCAATGATAGGTCTACCATTAGAATTAGCCTGGGTAGGTAAGATTTGTGAATTATTTATTTGTTAGTTTTCTCTATGTTCATACTTTAAAATGAAAGCCAAGTATTGGAAAATTCCTAAATTAAAAATAATTAGTGGTTTTAAGCATAGAGTAAATGTCAGGTTTACTATAGGTTAGCATGAGGGTTAGGATTAGTGCTAAGGTTAGGGATTGTGTAGGCTTTAGGTGTTAAATATTGCTGTGTTCAAAGCTAAAAAGACAAGTGAAGTACTGGGTGATTGTTAAATTTAAGCTAATTGGTAAGGCTGTGCCTATACTTAGGTCAGGGGAGTTAATGACAGAGTTAGCATTAGTCTAGGGCTAAGGTTAGGAATAGATTTGGATGTTAAGGTGTTAGTTTTCCAGTGTTCATACATAAAAATGAAAATTAAGTATAAGTAGATCTTTAAATTTTGGATAATTGTCAATTTGGAGCATCAGTAATAATGAGGCTAAGTATGCTTTAGAGTCAGGATTAGGATTAGGGTTAGGAAAATCATAGGTTTTTAGGGTATTAGTCTTGCCTTTTTTAAGGTAAAAAGAGAATTTAAGAATTGGGTGACTTAAAAAGGGGGCCAGAGCGATAGCCCAGCGGTAGGCGTTTGCCTTGCACGCCGGCTGGCTCAAGCCTGTCCGGTTCGATCCCTGGTATCCCATATGGTCCCCCGAGCACCGCCAGGGAGTAATTCGTGAGTGCAGAGCCAGGAGAAACCCCTGAGCATTGCAGGGTGTGACCCAAAAAGAAAAAAAAAAATTGAGCTAATTGATAGGTAATTGACCTAAACTTTGGTCAGGATTAGACATTAATTATAGGACTAAAATTAGAATTATCTTAGGGCTAGGGTTATGGTTCTATTTGCATTGAGTTAGATGTTAACTTTTGCTGTGCTCATACTTAAAACTATTGATAATTATGGGGAGATATTTAAGCTTAATAAAATTGATAGTTTTGGGCGGGCATCAGAAAGAGTCAGGCTATTAGTAAAGGTTTGGATTAGGATTAGGAATAGGGTTAGGGTTAGGGACACTGTAAGGTTTTGGTGTTAAATTGTGCCATACTGAATGTTAAGAAGGCAAGTGTAGGATTGAAGATTGTTAAATTTGGGCTCATTGGTAGGTTTATGCCACTGCTTGGAACAGAGTTAGTATAATGGTAGCACTACTATTGGGATTGGGATTGGTTACAGTTAAATTATTGTTGAGTTAGGTGTTAACTTTTTCTGTATTAATAATCAGAAATGAAAGTTAAATATAGGTTATCTAATTTAGGATAATTGTTCATAGTATGAGAGTTAAGTATCAAATTAAGGCTACAGCTAGTGTCACACATTATTTAGGGTTTGTGTGTGAAGTGTTGCTGTGTTCAAAGCTACACAGGCAGGAGAAGTATCAAACATTGCTAAATTTAAGCTGAGTGATATGTTTTGCCTGTATTTTTTGTCAGGGATAGTATAATAGCCATTAGGACTAGTCAAGTGCTTGGGTTAGGGTAAAGTTTGTGGAAAGTTTGGGTTTTTCTTCATACTTTAAAATGACAGTATAAGGAGATCTTTAAGTTTGAGGAAATTAATAGTTTCTGACATCAGTAAAGGTAAGGTTTG
The DNA here is from genome assembly GCA_021461705.1 of Cryptotis parvus. Classification (NCBI taxonomy): domain Eukaryota; kingdom Metazoa; phylum Chordata; class Mammalia; order Eulipotyphla; family Soricidae; genus Cryptotis; species Cryptotis parvus. Next base: position 9,035 of record JAJIBD010008618.1, on the reverse strand, counting down.
CTATTGGATAGGATTAGGATTAGAGCTAGAGGTTGGGTTAGGGATTTGGTAATGTTTAGGTGAGTAAGTATTGCTGTGTGCAAAGCTAAAAGGCAAGTGAATTATTGGGATATTGTTAAATTTGAGCTAATTGGTAGGTTTATGCCTACACATGGGTCAGAGTTAGTACAATGATAGGATTCGCAATAGAACTAACCTATGACTAGGATTAGGTTTTTGAATGTTTAGATTTTAGTTTTTATATGTGATACATAAAATTGGTAAATTTAATTTTTGGTTAAATTTATCTTCAAATTTAGGAAAATTGGTAATATCTAGAATCAATAAAGGTCAGAGTAAATACAGGTAGTTTTAGGACTTGAATTAGAGCTAAAATTAGGATTAGGGATTATTTAGTGTTTAGGTGTTAAGTATTTCTGTGTTCAAAGTTAAAGGGCCTGTGAAGTATTGGCTGGTTGTTAAAGTAGGCTAATTGTTAGGCTTTTGCCCATGCTTGACTTAAGGTTAGCATAATGTTAGGATTACCATTAGGATTAGCCTATTTCTAAGGTTAGGCTAGGTTGTGGAGGTTTTAGGATTCGTTTTTGTTGTTGCTGTTGTTCATGCATAAAAATAAAAGTTATACTTATGATACAGTTAGGAAAAAATTGGTCTTCTTGGCATCAGTAATGGTCAGGAATAGTATAGGTTAGGTGTAGGATTATGATTAGGGATACAATTGGGGCTAGGGATTGTGCACCACTCAGGTGTGAAGCATTAGGCATTGTTAAATTTGAGCTAGTTTGTAAGCTTATGCCTTAATTTCAAAATGGTTTTAATATAGATAGGATTAACAGTAGGATTCCCCTTAGCCTAATGTTATGGTTAAGACTATGCAGAGTTTATGCATTAGCTTCTTCTGTGTTCATAATTTAAAATGTATCTTAAGTACACGGATCTTAAATTTTAGGAAAATTGATGTGTTTTACCATCATAAAAGCTTGGGTTCACTAAGGGTTAGGATGAGGATTGGGGCTAGGGTTAGGCTTAGTGATTGTGTAGAGTTTAGGTGTTAGTGTTGCTGTATTCAAACTTAAAATGTAAACTGAGCAATTGTAATTTGGTTAATTAGTTGGTTTATGCCTATGCTTGAATCAGTGTTAGAATGTTGAGAGCATTTGCTCTAGGATTAGCCCAGGACTAGTATGAGGGTGAGGTTTTCGAGGCAGTTATAGGTCTTAGCTGTCTTAGAAATCTTCTAAATTTTAGGAAATTGGTCATTTTTCATATCAGTAAAGGTCAGGTTTAGTACAGGTTACTGTGGCATTACACCTACCCAGAGCCTCTGCATCTGGCCTGGAGTTACTTCCTGCAGGTCACTTTGTTGATAGGAGGGCAGTTTAAATGTGGCAGTTTATCTGACCACATATTCTATACTTGCTGGTACAAATATTCTCTCATGCTGCCACAATTATTGTGGGACTAGCTAGATCTTACTGGTATATTTGCCTGGCCACATTGGATCTCTAAGTAATTAGACCAGAGAGAAATGCTGTTTTCCTCCAAGCAAGCAAGCATAGCTCCCTGATAACTCAAAGGCAACTAAAATTCAGAACTACCTTGAAGTAATGAGATTTTTTGTGAAGGATTGAAGAAATATTTAACTGGCTATAGTATAGTCTTTGGTACAGATGCATGTACCATGCATGAACGGTTTGAGGCTCTTCATATTCCTGAATCAACCAGATGCCATTGGGCTACATTGGCACGTGATAGGGTCCAATGGAAATGTTACTGGCGCCCGCTCGAGCAAATCGATGAATAACGGGATTCAAGTGATCAAGTGACAGATGCATGCCTTTGTATTATGACATACAGTTCATCTCAGAAACCCCTTTTTCCTAGGCATATCTTGAGTTGGCAACATTAACATCTCAAAGGGCCTAGGTGAGGTCCTGGGAAAAAATACCTGAGAGCATTTGACCCTGCCAGTTTCCCATAAAAGTGGGAGGTCTGTGTTACAGGATATAAAACTAGGTTGCTTCCTCTCTGCTTTCTTTTTTTTATGACAGTATGTTTTATTTTATTTTTTAATTAAACATTTTATTAACCACCGTGAGATATACAATTACAACGTTGTTCATGTTTGGAGGTTTCGGTCACAGAGTGTTCCAGCACCCGCCCTCCACCAGTGCCCATTTCCCACCACCAATGTCCCCAATTCCCTCCCCCTCCCATAGCCTGCCTAAATGGCAGGTTCTTTATCTCTTTTCTTTTTCCGTCTCTCTCCCTTTCTTCTCCTACACATTGTGGGTTGCACTACATACACTTGGAAGCCATTATGTACATTTTTTTGCCTGTATTTAATGCTCAGTTCTATGTTGGTATCAGCCCTTTCGACATTTATTCACACATGTTCCCTTCTCTGTCTTACCTAACTTCTGACTCCCTCACATTTGTAGTAATTTCCACTTTTGTTAAGACCACCTGATATATTTATGTCATGCAAATAAATGCAGTCATTCTATGTCTCTCTCTTTCCTTCTGACTAATTTCACTCAACATGATCCTTTCCATGTCCATCCATTTATAGGCAAATTTCATAACTTTATTTTTCCTAACAGCTGCATAGTATTCCATTGTGTAGATGTATCACAGTTTCTTTATCCAGTATGCCAGAGAACTGATGTCTGCTTTCTTTTTTTGGTGGGTTGCTGGTGCTCTCTCTCTCACTCTCTCTCTCTCTCTCTCTCTCTCCCTCTCTCCCTCTCTCCCTCTCCCTCTCCCTTTTCTGCTGGTTCCTTTTGTCTCTGTCTCCTCTCTACAGGGCCTTATCACATGGTGGTCGCCATCTTTTCCTACATGGCGGGGTCCAGCCAGGAATCCTAAGCTTAGGATTTTTTTTCTTATTGCTGATTTTTATGCCTGAACCTGTGTTAAGTAAAGCATTTTAAAACTTAGCCGAATTCTTGCGTCTTTCTCCACCCACAGGCCGCCAATCCCCTGGGACAGAAGGGAATCCCCTGACCCTGCTTCTGGATTTCGTGTGGGGCACCTCAGCATTTCCTGGCAGGTTAGGGTCAGGACTGGGATTATGGCCCGGCTAGGGTTAGGACTTGTGTAGCAATTAGATGTTAACTTTTGCTGTATTAAAAGTTAAAAAGGCAAGTGAAGTATAAGGCAAATTGTGAATTTGAGCCAATTGGTACATTTATGTCTATGCATAGTTAGTGTTAGTATAATGGCACAGGGTTAGCATATGGAAGGCAGAAGTCAGGTTTTCTAAACCTGGTAGATACAGCCGTTTGAAATATAAATAGTGATCTTGAAATATAAATAGTGATCTGATCCTTGTCTCAGAGTTTGCTCAACCTTTGGTGCACTTTAGAATCACCTGGGTAACCTTAAAATGTAAGACCTAGAGTCATATAAATTAATTATATAATTAATTGTGCAGTTATACAAATGTCAAGCATGACTCCAGAGCACTTTGTGTGGATGTCAGGGGGTTGAGGGGCAATGTGGGGGCCCATATACTGGTTTAAGGCTCCCAGAAGATATTGCCTGTCACTCTCTTGCCCTGGCCGTGACACTGATGCTGTAGGAAACGGCCCTCATCTGGAAGCTGGGAAGGGTCTGCATTGTCTCCTCTGAGTACCACCAACTATGGAGAGGACGGTTATGGAGACTACTCAGATGGGTCATGTTACTGTCTCTGAGTTTTAGAACCTCAGCCAGCAGTGTTCAGGGCTTCCTCCTGGCTCTGAATATAGGGATTATTCCTGTAGAGCTGCAAAGATGACCTTGCGTGGTACCAGGACAGAGCAAGGGTCAGCTGTGTGCAAAGCAAGTATATTGCTCACTGTGATATTTCTTCAATGTAGGCTCTATTGCAGAACAGAGTACCCAGGTCAAGGATGGTGCTATTTTCCCTCCAGCAGTGAGAGGAGAAGCTGGTGAAGGAGCAGCAGAGTTAGCACCCTCGTGGACACCCTCCTTAGTGGAAAGACTTCAGCCCGTGAAGTGTTCTGCTGGGGTCAGTGCTGGGTAGCTCTGCCGTGGATTGAGTGTGGCTCAGAATGAAGCAAACAAGCCTAAGGAGTCCTGCCTGGAAAGGCCAGCGCATGAGTGCGAGTGCTTATTTGTCCTTAACCTTAAATACAACATACAAGTTTGACCCCTGTCCTTGGAGATTTTATCATAACTAAATTCACTTTATCCCCATGGCTTTGAGTCTGTGTTTGTCAGGGCTCCATAGATCTACGCAACAGGTTGTTGGAAATTCCAAATCTATTACCCAGCACACTAGCTACTCTTTCCATAAATGTGACAGACTGGCAACAAATGTCACTCAATTCCTTATTATGTCACTCAATTCCTTATTAAAAACACTCAGCAGGTAGGACAGTCACACAGCAGTTAGGATAGTCGCACAGCAGATAGGATAGTCACAACCTCTAGAATTTCCTTGACCATCTTGGCACTGAACCATGATTTGGTGTAGACCAACTTTCCCACTACCACCATTCCACAGTTTACGTTGCTTCATCTTGGACACAAAGATATCATAACAAGTTTTACCTAAGCACAAAATTTCATGCATTCTATGTCCACAGAATCTGCTTATATGAGCACTAGAAGTGTGATCAGAGGCTGCTGGTGGAGGGAGTAGCTTGGGGTAATGGTACAATGAATCTGGCTCTTGTGTCAGGCCTGGGATAGCAGCACCACGAATATAAAGAAATAATATTGCTGCTAGGAAAGCATAGTTATAAATAACAAAATTAACAAGAAAGTATAAATAAAAATTTAAAGATAAGAGCCACAAATTTAAAGATAAGAGCCAATTTTATTAACTGAAAAAATAAATTAAAAAGTCTCATTTGTTATTACAGTTTGGGGCAGTGCTGAGGATTAAACCTACATTCTGCATACACAAAGCACATCTGCTACTACTGAATCTCATCCCAGCCCCAAATAAGTCCCACTTGGAATGGTTTGCAAGAATACCAAATAAGAACATTAGTCTGAAATGCCTTGTTTTTAGTGAATGTATATAATTGAGTTATTTTTCTAAGAATTCAAATACTATTCTGAGGGCAGGCAAGCGTCTCAGTAGAGTCCAGGGTAGAAGTCAGACTTACCAATGCCAGTTCTCAGATTCTGTTGATTTTCCTTTGAAAAATGGTAGCACCTTTTCCCATTCCTTCTACACTCTTCCTATTCTCCAAACTTCTCCTGAGATAACTGGCAGTCTCTCTTTTGCCTAGCATTATTACCACTCCCCACAGTCAAGAAACCTGAGAGCCTCTGGGACAGCTAAGCATTATCCTTACAACCCCCTTGCTAGCTCAGGTTTCTGTCTCCCTGGGCCTTGTTTCAGCCTTTCTAGGCTTAGCTGGGGGTGGGGTAAAGAGAATCATTCTCTTTCATAGAAAAGCACAAGAAAAATGGGCCCCAATCTCAGAATAATGACCCAAATAATGACCCTTTCTAGAAACTCCTACAAGTGTCCTTTTAGCTCGGAATAAAAACTTTCCAAGAACCAAGGGGTCCTCTAGAGACAAGCAGTCATGTCCCAGTCACAATTCCTCATAAGTTTGCCACAAAGGATGGAACTGAAAAGACAGAAAAAGCACTGGGTCTTGGATTTCTTTAGATGCTGGTGACAATGCTCACTGTAGGCGTGGTAGGAGAGGGACACCATGAGGTCTATCCCCAAAAGGGCAGTTCCTGTTATCATATTCATGGGCAGAATAGAATTTACATCTCCTAGAAGTAGGTCTTATGAAAAGAGTTATGACAATGAATATTCATGGCAGAGTCCTTCTGATAGGTACAAAATAGTGGGGATTTATTAAGAAACCAGTCTTCGTTCTCTCAATTCCCCATATAGTAATCAATCAATTAGTTGAGTTTTCAAAGAGATCTCATGGGTAACTCTTTTAAATTAAAGGTTTGAATTCTTGAACTACAAGAAAAAATTAACTCCCTTACAACATTAAATTTGTCCTTGAAATCTTTTCTTTCACAGCACTAGCATAAATTGAATACTTACTACTACATCCTGAACTGAGGACTTTGTATTCACTAACTACTCATGACAGTTCTATTGAGGGTAATAGCATTCATATCTTCTTTTTACAAGGGGAGGAAACTGGGACAAGTAAATATCAAGGTGATGGAACTTGAACATACAAAGACTGACTTAGGATACCGTATACTGAAAGAATGGCCCAGTTTTCTACCCCTTTCTGAATCTATGCTTGGAACCTTGTTGTCCATATAGACATGCCCCAGCCAGTCTGTTGGTAGATTGGTCACAGATAAGAAGCCACATGGAACAAATGATTGAAGCCAAGGACATCCTGGACCAGCAAGCCCCCCAGTCAAATCTGCTGAGTCTAAGAGATCCAGAGAAAGTCCAACCAAGATCAACAGAACCACAGAATCCACAGATCATCTCATTCCATAGGAAACAATACAAGATGACTGTTTTTTTTTTTTTTAAATATTTTATTATACGACCATGAGATATACAATAACAAAGATGTTCATGTTTGGGTTTCGGTCATACAGTGTTCCAGCACCCATCCCCCACCAGTGCTCATTTCCCACCACCAATAACCCCAATCTACTACCTTTGCTACATACCAGCAGATAACTGATCACCTGTACTGGCCACAGCTCTGTATTTCCTTTTGGATGATACTGACTTCATCTAAATCTAGGACTCTTCTAGAGTAGACAGCTCCAGCCAGATCCCTCCTCATCTCTCTTCTTCCTTGGCATTGTCCTTGCTCTACCAGTATGGCACACACAAAGGCATTTTTCAGCTGTTCGCTGTCATTATTCTCTAGGCTTTATTTTCAGAGTCAAGAGAACACTCTAGTGCCTTAATTTCTTTAGCACCATCTTGAGCTCTGTTTCCATGCCTGCCTTCCTTGCCTATCTCCCCATCATTTAGGGACTAAATTGGAATTAGCCAAAATGATTGGGGTCAAAATGATAAAAGGCAGGTAATAAGAGAGAAAGCAACGACAGTGTTGTAAGAGAATACTGGGAGGCTCTGGCCGTTCCCTTCTTTCAGGAGGACTTCCTTCTCTCTTCCTTCTCTCTTACTCAATACAAACTGCACTTCCAACCCCCTCAGGGCAAGATTGTTTCTGACTTGATGCTTAATCCCTAAATAAAGCCTTGCAGAAGGGAACCCTCTGGGCCTGCCAAGATGTAAGGGGCAACAAGCTATACCACCACAGGAACTCAGAGCCCCAGCGGCTCAACTAAAACTAAGGAATTTAGAAACATGTTTCACAGAGCAGAAGACTCCATTACTGCCAGCTGCCTCAAGCTGAGTTCCCAGGGAAATGGCAAGGGAGCCCTCATCAGTGTAGGGTCTCCCGGGCACTCCCAAGATTGACTGAGTGAAATAGGGACCACAGTCCACCCAAAGGGGATTATAAATACAGAATGAAAAAGACTGCTATTTTTCTAGTAGTATATTTTAAAAGCTTTCTGCCATTAAGAGGTCAATAAATGCTAAATGATGCTAATTCTTCTAGTGCCTCTGCTTTATGAGTAAGGTCGGGATTGGGAAGTTCACTGCTTAAAAGGCCTATAGCTAAGTGACCTGAGTTGGTGAAGAGAAACCAAAATTCCCTCAGGAATTCTGCCTTCTTGTATCATTAAACACCCTGCCCCTTCCACTCATTACACTTCACCAACAATTATTTAGGTTTAATTTCTTCTGCTTATATTTCACTGCCCTGAAGGAAAATGTCCAGTATCGACTCTGTAATAGTAAGAAAATTACTGGTGACTCAGGGCTCCCCCTTGGTCTTTTGCATTTTTTTTTTTTCGGCTTCTCATGTTAGAACAATTTGGCTTGTGAATTCGGAAAGTTAGAATAAAGAAGCACTTTGCCTTTAAAAATCGTGACAGAAATTCAGAAGAAATTCAATAAAAAATTCAATCCAAGGACTCTGTTTCAGAATAAGAGTCAGGTATGAGCTCTGAATCACTGAGAATTTTAGAAAAGACACAAATGTCAAATGGGAACCTAAGCTTTCTGAGGCCCACGGCCCTCACTGCACGGAAATTTCAGGGGAGCCCAAGATTATCCTGTTTGGTTTCAGTTTCTCTATTTTCTTCTCTCTTTTGTTCCCATTTTTTTTTAATTTGCCAACTTCTACTTCTTTCACCTTCACCAGTGAATGAGGAAACAATAAGACTATGTTCTCTCTGGAAGAAAAGCTGCTGTTCCTCTTTCCCATTCAAGCACTCAACCCAAGGCTGAGCAGTCAACAGAGCTAAAGGTATCCTAACATGTACCCAACTCGTCAGCAAACTATTCCAAAGTCCTTTAAAAATGGCAGTTTACAGCTCAGAAATCTTTCTCTCATGAACATAAATATAGACTAAAATCCTCGGACTTGATTCTAAAACTCTAGTTAACCATTGGTGTCTAATAATGCTCCCAAAAAAAATAAATTTTACATGTTATATTGCCTCCTCCAAAATAAACCACTTAAAATATTGATTCCACAAGAAATGGTATCTAATCCGGTGGACACCAGAAACAGATGTCTCCATTTACCTAGAACTAAATTCAGCTTTTCCTTTTTAAAAAAGTAGAAACCAGGCTATGAGGTGAGGAGCAGCCGAAACAACTGACAACAACTGCAAGGTCTGCCGCAGTAGATGGACGGGAAAGATGACCTGAAGTGCCTCCCTGGCCTCACATGATATTGTCCCATCGCCTTTGTCTCAAAGCCCATATGTCTTAATCATCCTAACCAAAGGTAGCTGGTTTCAGCCGCCATGTGTTTGAGGAAGGCAGGAAATTCTGGCCATGCGACCCATAAATCAGAGAACCAAACACCTTCTTCACCTATGATGGAGCTGGAACACTGTTGTCTCTCACTCCTTGCCTGACACAACCATCATTGCTAACAAAATTCTAAGTTTCAGGGCTGGATAATGTTAGTTTAAGGTTGGGTGTAAAAGAAGAACAATGCTGGATTATAAACTTTTTGAAGGATAAGGGCACCACATTT